>JAKUCM010001207.1:0-50069 GCA_023374145.1 Lepidium sativum | reverse complement strand
GAGAATAAAAAGGGTATACAGTCTTAATATTAGTAATTGTTTGTTGTGTGTGAAAAAATAATGAATAATTGTTTAAATAAGATAAAAGCACTTAGAGTATATTTTACTCTTCAAAAGAGAAAAAAAAACAAGACTAATAGGGCCAAGTCTTCACACTTTAATGGAAAAGACCCATCCACATCACTTGATTTTTTTTTGTTTTATGATTTCTTTAGTCGAAATGTTGTTTTATGAATTTCAACAAGTTTTTCATTTCTTTTTGGTCAGCATTTTCAACAAGTTATATTGCCGACAAAAAAAAACATATCTAGTATTTATCTTTTTTTTTTTCAAGTAAATTACCGTGTACATGATCATTATTATGTATGTATACTATAATAGAGTATACTAAGACACTAAAGAAACATAATTTTTTTATCAATAAATAATTATTAAATTGATAAGTTTTAATTTACAATTAAAAAGTTTCAATTATAATAAAGTAAAATTTAAATTTATCATATGACGGTTAACTGAATCAGAAACAAATCAACTAAACTATATGTTTGTTTCTTAACGTATAACTTTTTTTTTTAATTGATAAAACTTGATCTATATACTACTAAAAAACATAGCAATATACAACCTAAAGATTCTTGACCAATTTTAAATTATTATCAATTTTTATTACATCTTTATTATAATCAGAATTCAATTATTATTTTGTAATAATAATTTAAATTCATTTCTATAGTAAGAATGGATTTGAAATCCAGATATCTAAATCATTAAATTATTTTTATCATCGATAAAACATATAACTCGGTCAGTCTCTAAATTTTATTGGTTAAATGATAAATTGATTAATAGTTGTAGTTTGACATAGTTGAATTAATTTCTGTTTTGTATTGTTGGTTTTTTTTTTTTTTTTTTGTCAACTGTATTATTGGTTCTTTCTTTTTGTTTTTATACTTGGTCAATTATATAAGCATGAAAAAAAGCGTATTATTCTTGTTGTTGTTGTTCATATTATTTTTTTATATAAGCTTGGAAAAAACGCATTATAAATAAAACATATCTACAAGCATGAAACTCCTAACCCACCATGATTACTTTTCTTATAAAACCTTATGTCTTTTATTGTTGACTGTACATAACTATCTTTTATTTTTCTTAAAACTAAACAACCTTATTTGGCTTCAAATATATTACTTTTCTGTTGATATACAATATGATCTTTTCTTAACATAAAAGAAATTTCTCTAACAATAGGATGAAATCTTATTTATGATCGACTATGTGAGATAAATAACTAAATGGATTAGCTATCGACTATGTCACATGAACAAGTAAATTGATTGATTATGTTAATGATCAGAAAAAAAATTCTTAAAAATTTTGGATTATGCAATTTTAATGAATGATTCTGCAAAGGAAAATGCAACAAAGTTATTATTTTTTTTGTCAACTAACCTACTAGCTTTTAAATCCTCTCTTACTACTACAGGTAGGAGGTTTGATTCCTGATACCTTGAGGATTTATAAAGTGACTATATCACTCTGGGCCACCTGTCCTCGGCCAACAAAGTTATTATTTAGAAATGTAGATGTTAACTTGCTGTTTTTTAATTTATGATACTGTTTTTTTGTAACATTATTTATTTTCAGTTTCTTTTAGTTATCGTTTCTTTTAAATTTTGAATGGGTCCCGTAAAATTTAGATCCACCTCTTGGTATAAACTACACTAACCATCGTATGAAAATAAATAAATATATATTTTCTTTGTGTATAGACTATAATATTATTTGGTGTGTATTCTTCTTACCTACACATCGACCAGCATTACCTATATTCAAGTATTTGGTAAACTTCGGGCTGCTTAAGACTTTGCATGCAAACTTGTGGCAAGATGAAATCATCCATGTGAACTATGAAGATGAGTTTGTCAGAGTCTTAGAGATTTTTATTTATCCATCCTCTTTGTAAAGGTTGCTAACTTTATATTGAATTTAAACCAGAAAGAACTTTGTATTGAAACCCCTGAGATAAGCTTACAAACACCAAAATGGAAAAATGGATTTTTGGTTTATGAAAAATTTCTCTTTTACCATAATTCTCTAAAATCTACACACTATTTTCACCACTAGATTGATTATAACGTAAAACTTAAATTATGCGTCAGAGCTCCTAGTTTCTTAAAATTTTTTTGAAACTATGACACCAATTAAATAGTGACATTACATTTAATAAAACAAAACAAAATTTATAAAAAACATTTTGTATGTGTCGAATTATTCTTACTATAATTGGTAAATTATAAAAGAATTTTAAAAAATGTATTTGCCTATAGTATTGACAGTTGATTTCAATTAATATAGGTCATAAAAGGTATTGGCTAAATATTAAGTAATTAACTTAATTTCTGTTTTCTAACTTTTTAAAATTGTTATCATTTGCATTTGAAAAATATTGAGGAATTGCGAGAATTTTTATTTTGATTTTTTTCTTCTCATTTTCTAATATAATTATATTGTTTGTATTTTTATTATTATTTATATTACATTTGCATGCAAGCATGTATCCATGATTACTAATATATGTAATTAACTATTACTGATTTGACTTTTATGAGATATTAATGTTTTTTAGTTTTTTTTTAATATTGATAATTTTTTAGCTATAAAACTTATATTCTAAAAAAAAATAGTTTATTGGTGTAGTGGAAAAAAACCAAACTTCAATATCTAAGTCATTAGCTGGATCATCCTAACCATTATACTAAAAATGATTTGGTAATGTTTTTAGTTATTAATTAAGAAGTAGTTATCTTAAAGTCTTAGTTTGTTTTCTTTAAAAAAATTATTGGCAAAGAAAGAATGGTCTAGTTGATTAACCTCTAATTTAACTAGACACCAATTGGTGAGTTTCGTATTCTATTATGCTCCAGTTAGAGAACTTAGATTATGAATTAGATATTACCAATATAATTGTTACTTATAAACAAACAAAAATATTAAAAAGAATTGTCACATTTGATATTCTTAAAGGTTTAAGGATTTGGAGGATATATAAATTACGTTACCAATTGTTAATAAAAAAAGATTTTCACCAAATTCAGCTATATTTTTTTTATTATCATTTAAATTCAACTAATTTAACTAGATTTGATCCAAAATAACAGTCAAATTCAATCAAATTTTACATTCAGACAAATTCAATTGTTAACATTTAGACATGTAGTGTCTTTGAAACTTACCAATTCACAATCTATGTATTGATCAATATTCTAATTAGGTGATATATCTAAGTAATTAAGTTACATAAATCATGCTACCATCAAATTGATATCTTGGATTAACTATTATATGATATATTTAAGTGATTAATAAAAAAGTTCATTATAGAATTTAGAATTCAACAGTCTTGTGTGGGTTATACCGTTGTTTCTTGTTTGACTAGATTAATACCCTAATAGTATTCATTATATTATTCCTGCCTGTGTTGGGATAATAATAACGGATTTACTTGACATAAAAACAGCAGAATTTAATAATAAAGTTCAAAATGACGGTAGATCGGATAAAATTAGAAAAAGGTAATAATATTATTTAATTATGAGTCCGCACATATTAATATGACAATTTAATGTCCTCCCAAATCAGATTCGGACAATCTTCCATTTTATAATTTACTATTTCACTTCTTCTTCCTCTCTGCCACAGATTCTCTCTTTCTTCTTCATTATTATTTTTCTTGTCAGACAAAAAAATCAACTTTATTTTTTTTGTTTATTCCAAAATTCGAGAAACAATCAGAAGAAAAAATAAAAATAAAAAGGGACTGAAAAGAACTCTTAGATGTCTCATGGGTTCTTCTTGTTCTTCGCTGTCTTCATTTCGTGAGCTCTCAGACATCAAAAAGCCCCACATGTAAGATATTAGCAATTAAAGATAACAAATTTCGAGTTTTCTTAACGAAATCTCTGCATGTGTTTTGTTCTTGGTTTCTGTTTTTTTTTATGATTTGATTCTTCTAATTTTTATCATTTGATTAAGCTTTTGCTTCTTGTTTTTTAATGGCTTCGATTTTAAAAACTCGACTTTCGATTCAGATTTCGTTTTAATATCATGCTAATTTTGTTTTTACTTCTTTAACATTTGATCGGGATCTATGTTGTTCGATTGATTCTAGGTATATATGTATATATTTATCTTAAAAAGTCTGCAAATGTTTCCCCTTTTTCAATGTTCTTATCTTCCTTTGATTATTATACTAATTTTTCTTCTGCTTCGTCTTCGTTTTCCCAGAAAAAAAAATTTAATTTTTTTCTTTCTCGGTTGTTTTCTCTCCAGGCAGCTTTAAGATTTAAGGAGAAATGGAATCCCTAATTGAAGACGAAGAATCTCGATTTTTCGATGCAAACGAAGAAATCTCATCTTCTTCCAGTGCGAGTCCTTGTAAAATCGAGTATGATGTATCTCCATCGTCGACTCCTGTTGATTTCCAGTACGATGTTTGGATCAAAAGCCCAGGAAACGCTGAGGATCGTCGAGAGAATTTCCTGAACTGGATGGGGGTAAGTAGTGTGACCCAAACTCATCACGAGGAAAAAGAGCCAGTGAGATCAGGTAATGTGGATCGTTTCTCAAGCTCAGTTAGCGAAGCTGCGGTTTTGAGGAGTTTGAAATCTGAAGATGAGTTTAGCTCATGTCGTTGTGATTCTTCTATGTTAAGTCCAAGGGAGGATGTAGATAGAATTGTGAAAGAGAGTTTGTGCCAAGAGGAAGTAGATGTTAGTGGAATGGTTTTGAGAAATTTGGGTTTTGATGATGATGATATTAGTTCTAGCCTTTGTTCTGAATCATCACCTGCATCGGGTGTAACAGATCGAATTGTGCAAGATCATGATGAAGCCATTGGGCCTAGGTCGTTACCAGACCTGTTGATTCCTGGTAAGGTTGCTGCAGAGCAACGGGATATAGTGGGGATAATGAAGAGGGTTAAGGAAAAATGGCTGGGTCGGCTCAACAAAGTGCGTAATAAGCAAAGAGCAAGAGATAATCTTGCTGGTGAAGTTGCGGTTTCCAGGAATAGGATTGAGAGAGTTAAGGTGAAAGAGTATAAAAAAGAGGCTAAGGAGCTTTCTGCTCTTTTCAAAGGTCAAGAAATACAAGCTCACGACGGAGCGATTCTCACTATGAAATTTAGTCCTGATGGGAGGTACCTTGCAAGTGCTGGTGAAGACAGGATTTTGCGGGTTTGGGGCGTTGTTGAAGACCAAAGAAGTGTAGAACATGACGTTCCCAAGATTGATCCTTCTTGTATATACTTTGAAGTGAGCAAACTGTCTGAGTTAAGACCTGTAGCCGTGGAAAAAGAGGGCATTACTGGTTCATTGATGAGTCCAAGGAAGACAAGAGAGTCCGCTTGTGTTATTATCCCCCCAAGGATTTTCCGGGTTCTTGATAAACCACTTCATGAGTTTCTCGGTCATAGTGGTGATATCCTTGATGTCTCATGGTCCAAGAACAATGTGAGCTTATTTTCTTGAACTTCCCTTTATTTTAACATTAATGCTTCGAACCGAACTCTAGGTTGACCTACTCAAAGAATTGTCTTAATTCATGAACAGTAGGAGTTGTTTTCTTGAACGACCTAGATATACCATTTTATGCCTGTTTTGTTCTGTTTTGAGATCTATAAAACACAAGAACCTAGATTCAGTCCCTGTATGTGTAATCTTGAACAGAAAACTAGACAGAGTTGCTCATTCTGTGATATTGGTGGCAGCGTCTGTTGTCAGCTTCTATAGACAATAGTGTTCGGCTTTGGCAGATTGGCCATGAGGACTGTCTTGGAATCTTTTCTCACAGTAACTATGGTAATCCTCTTCTCCGTCTGTACAATGCCATTATCGTATATTTTTTTCTCTTCCTGTATTAGTCGATCACACAATCACAATGCCATTTGTTTTTAATTTTTTTGCATGTTTGCAGTTACATCTATTCAGTTCAACCCGGTTGATGATGATCACTTCATCAGCGGTTCAATAGATGGAAAAGTTCGCATCTGGTCAGTATCTCAGTGCCAAGTTGTAGATTGGGCTGATGCTAGAGGCCTTGTGACCGCAGTTTGTTATCACCCAGATGGGCAGGTCCGACTCAGAACTATAAATTCCTTTCTTTATAGACTCAAATCAAATATTAAAACAGGACTACTTAATCTATTTTAGGCTGGAATTGTGGGAACTTTGACAAGCGATTGTCGCTTCTACAATATATCAGGTACACAGATGCATGATATTGTCTTAAAAACTCCCAAGTTTGAGTCAGATTTTTTTAAGAAACCTGATTTTTAACATTGTTCTCTCTGTTTTCTGTTCAGACCACCGCCTTCAACTTGATAGTCATATATATCTGCATAACAAAAAGAAGTCATCACATAAACGAATAATCGGCTTTCAGGTACATTTGTCTTCTCCAAACATCTAAAATCCTCACTTGAGTTTGAATAGTCTTTTTTTCATGACACTCAACTAGTTTCTTCAACAGTTTAATTCAACAGACGCAAGCAGAGTTATGGTGGCATCTGCAGATTCACAAGTCAGAATCATTAGCGGTCGCAATGTTGTCCATAAATACAAAGGTAATGCTTCTTGAAAGTGGAAACACACGTTACTTGCATGAAGATTTGAAAATGTTCTGAAAATCTGATTTTTATCGTCCAGGTTCTCGAAATGCCGGAAATCAAATATCGGCTTCTTTTACAGCAGACGGGAAGCATATAATATCTGCCTGTGACGACTCCTCTGTCTACGTCTGGAATTGCATCGGAAAAGATCCCGAACAGCCCTCAACTGGTGTTTTCTCCCACACAAAACGAATAAAGATCCGATCCTTTGAGAAATTCTCCGCAAATGTCTCAGTCGCTATCCCATGGTGCGGATTCGCCCCTGTAAACTCCAATGGATCCGAGCTATCGCCATCGCTCTTCTCATTAGGGCGTGAATACATTCTGGATTCTCCCAAGGGATCAGCAACTTGGCCAGAAGAGAAGCTAGCAACCTCGTTTTCTCCGGTTAAAGCAATCCGTCGCTCACATTATAAGTTCCTGCGATCGTCGTGCCAGAGAACCTCGGAGTCATCTCATCTCTGGGGGTTGGTTATAGTCACCGGCGGGTGGGATGGACGAATCAGATTGTTTCACAACTATGGCTTGCCGGTTCCCGTTTAAATACCAACGGTTGTATAATGAGCACCAATGAGGTTTCGACAAGTGTGAAGAAGTTAGAAGCCTTTTTGTTTGATTGTATGGGCCTGATTTGGGCCTGATACGGTGGCCCGCTTTTTGATTGGGTGGTTCATAGCTGTGATCTCACCAGGTTTGGACCTTTTGCCACAGCTGAAAGTTGAGAATTGCTTCAACGAGAGAAAGAAGGGTAACTCAGATTTTTGGCTTTTTTAATCGTTAAAAAAATATTTATTTAATCAATTATACATGTTTTTTTTGTAAGTAATAATATATAGGGAAATGTAACTGAAGCCCTCTTTTTCGTGTAAATACTATTGGTTTTCTCTCCATTTTTTTTTTTTTTTGGCACATAATAGACTGGTTTTAGATAACCTTGAAATTGGATCTTGGTTCAAATCTATAAACATAAATTATAATCCCACAATTTTCAATTTGCTGAGAACAAACTTGTTATATCTGTTCAATCCACGAAAAAATATAGGAAATTAACCTGTTTGGTTATTATTTCTTTCGTTAATTGGCTTGTCTGTTTGATTATTTTAAGATATTAAAAAGTTGTGTGTTCGGTAAGTATACATTTTTTGGTTTGTACTAGTATTAGTTGTACTTATAGAGCTGATTTTTTTTTTTTTTCTTGGAAAATCTGAAATAAGCTTGCCACGAGCAACAGGGTTGAGTGAGGAAGCAACTTCCATAGTTCTTTTCTTCCATTAAAAGATATTATTATTCCTCTACCGATTATAGATTATGAACAAAGAACTTAACCAATTATCATTGGCTTACAGACAAAACATTTTTGGTTTGGAGACTCGTAAAATCTGAATGATCGTAGAATTAATAATAACTCTGAAACGAAGTATGCATTTTACGCTAGATTTCGATTCTAGGTAGTGATGTAACTCTAGATCATATAATTTAATGTTTGATGTTATGAATTACTAGACCCAAAAAAATAAGTATTATAATAACAAAAGTAATTAAATCTTTGTTGGCGATGAGTAACTCGATTCGACTTCTGAGTGGGAAATGTCCCCAAGGACAAAGCAAAGCATATTTTGGTGAAACACAAAACATATAAAAACACGAAATAAACTCATTGGAACGAGTTATCCTTCTTTCTTTGGATAATAATTTGTGATTATTCTACTTAACCATGAATTTAAGAATACTAATTCCTTCCTTTATTTCTCCTATTACTATGTTGATTGGACTTCTGTTCATCATTTCTACTGGTAAGTTCATCTATCATGTATATATATATTTGTAGATATTTGAATCTAACGGTTATCATAAATGATTGGTCAGGATCAGGAGCTGATGCGAGCATTGGTGCAAACTATGGAACAGTCGCTAACAATCTTCCTCCGCCGCATCAAGTGGCTGACTTCCTCCTTCATTCCACCGTTATTAACCGTATCCGCCTCTTCCACGCCGATCCCCAAATCATCCAAGCCTTCGCTCACACCGGTATCGCCGTTACCGTCACCGTCCCCAACGACCAAATCCCACACCTCACAAATTTCTCCTCTGCCCATAAATGGATCTCCGATCATATCATACCTCACTTCCCATCTACCAACATCATCCGAATTCTCGTCGGAAATGAAGTCATCGCCACTTCCAATCACCTCCTCATCAGAACTTTAGTCCCAGCGATGCAAACACTTCACACCGCCTTAGCCTCAGCCTCTCTCCACCGTCGGATCCAGATCTCCACTCCTCATTCCTTAGGAATCCTCTCTAATTCCAATCCTCCGTCTTCCGCTAAGTTCCGGCTAGGCTACGACAACCATGTCCTTAAACCTCTTCTCAGCTTTCTCCGAGCCACTTCTTCGCCCTTTGTTGTCAATCCTTATCCGTTCTTCGGATATTCGAAAGAAACACTCGATTTCGCTCTCTTTAGACCTAATCCAGGCTTATTTGACCACCATTCGAAGCTTTTCTACTCAAACATGCTCGACGCTCAGCTTGATTCTGTCTATTCCGCTATGGATAAGCTAGGATTTTCAGATCTCGAGATTGTGATTGGCGAAATCGGATGGCCGTCGCAAGGAGACAAAGATCAGATCGGCGCTGATGTCGATACAGCAGCTGAGTTTAACAAGAATCTGGTGGCGCGTGTAAATGCCGGTACCGGAACACCGTTGATGCCTAATCGAACTTTCGAGACTTACATTTTCGCGCTCTTCAATGAAAATCTCAAATTAGGACCGACGAGCGAGCGTCATTTCGGTATCTTCCGATCTGATTTGATACCAAGCTATGACATCGGAATCCTTCGGCAGGCGAGAACGTCGGATCCGGAAAACAAACCGGAATCGCCGAAGAAACGTTGGTGCGTCGCAAAGTCTGGCGCTGAGACGATGGCTTTACAAAGAAACATCGACTACGTATGTGGGTTTGGGTTGGACTGTAGGCCCATTAAGGAAGGTGGGCCTTGTTTCTTGCCCAATACAGTGAAAGCCCATTCAGAGTACGCCATGAACTTGTTTTACCAAACTATGGGAAAACACGACTTCAATTGTGACTTCGACAATACTGGAGAGATAACTTCGATGGATCCCAGTATGTTATTATGAATTTTTATATATATTTACCAAATCAACTCATTTTCATAATTTAATTTAATTTTTTCTTTTTTTACTTCAATCTTGCAGGCTATGAAAGTTGCGAATATCAGGCTTAGTACTTTCATATGAGAAAACTTACAAGTTGTATGACCATAGAAGAAATCAAATAGAAAATGTACAAGTTTTCTTTATTTTTTATCTCCTGTGAGACTACTGGCTTGTTTTTGTAAACTCGACGATATAATTAGCAGATATTATAGTCAAATATCAAAATTGACACACAAAAGTTTCTTTCCTTGTTCCAAAATAAAGTGCAGCTAGTTGTAACATTTTGTATACATTATGGATCTTCTATATATTAAAATGGATGGGATAAATCTTTACAAAGAAAAATAGATTTTTTCACCAAATGTATGATGAGTATTTTATTATTAGGGTGATTTGCTAGATTAAAGTGAAATTAAGTGTTAATTATTGAAATATAGCAAATGTTTGTAAATTACTAGAATAGTTTTTTTAATTTATTATATACCATTTTGTAATGAGGAAAGAAAAATGTTATTACGAAAATGCCATTAATGAAATCTGCCACATAAGCGATCAACTCTATCACATGGACAAAATGCAGTATGGTAGAGTTAGAGTTACAGCGTAGTAGAGTTAAAGTATGTTTAGTAGAGTTGACATTAATGAAATTTCGTGTGTAGTAGAGTTAGATTTCCAGCGTGATAGAGGTGAAGTGTGCTTGGTAGAGTTAGATTTCCAGCATAATAGAGTTGTTGTTTGTGCTCTAATCAACTCTATCACATGGACAAAGTGCAGTATGATAGAGTTAGAGTTCCAATGCAGTAGAGTTAAAGTATGCTTAGTAGAGTTGACATTAATGAAATTTCGTGTGTAGTAGAGTTAGATTTCCAACGTGATAGAGGTGAAGTCTGCTTGGCAGAGTTTGATTTCCAGCATAATAGAGTTGTTGTTTGTGCTCTAATCAACTATACTACACGGACAGAGTGCAGTATGGTAGAGTTATTTTTGGAAACCTAACCTACTTTCGTAGTAGAGCTTAAATTACGTATTTACCCCTCAGTTATTACCTCATCTGCCGCGCATCCAACTGATTCCTCCATAAGTGACGCCATTGTAGCTTTCTTGAAGCTCTTTTACTTCTTCGCTGGTCCTTTGCTTTTTCTGTTTATGTTTGGATCTATGGATCAAATCATTTTGGTTTGTGGGATATGGCGTTTTAATGAAAATCGATGGATATTTTCGGCGGACCAGTCGTACGGGTGTCGGATCATAGGCATTGTCGAAGATTTAAGGCTCGATGAATTTCTGGAGATGGTCTATGACGATTTTGGTTTGGATGTACATTGTCATGAACTAAAACTAAGCTACATGCCAAATGTTGTCATTCAGTCACTACCAGAAGATACTCCTCCTATAATTGTGAGTAACGATAGACAATTGCAAGTGTTTGTTTCACAATTTCGTAAAGAAACAATGCGTCTATGTGTCGAAATTACCATTAGATCTCATGTTTCAGTGAGTTACCCTGAAAAAGGTCAATGTAGTTGGAGAAACATTGACGAGAAATTCCAATGTAAGTCGGAGAATGATGCCTCGTATGTTCGGTGTAGTAGAGTTGATCCGATGTTTAGTAGAGGTGGACCAAACAATGAGCGTATACCAGAAAATGTGAAACATGAAGGTGAACATGCCGAGGACGATGATGTGGAATGCAAATTCGACTGTTGCGATGATATGGATGGCGCAAGCTCGGATGATGAAGATTATATCAGTGTTCATAGAAAATCGAAGGAAGAAAAGAAGAAAAACCTGTCGAAGAAAGCAACGGGGTTGGATTTGATGCTGAGTATTTGGACATAGAGATGTCAGCACTCGCATTGGTTGTTGGGCAACGATACTCATCAAAAAAAGAATTCATGACCAAGCTAAACAATCTTTCCTGTATGGTAGAGTTAGTCTTCTATTTGGTCGAGTTGGATAACCTGTATGGTAGAGTTAGTCCTCTGTTTGGTCGAGTTAGTCCTCTGTTGGTCGAGTTGGATCACCTGTTTGGTCAAGTTAGTCCTCTGTTTGGTCGAGGTAGTCCTCTGTTTGGTCGAGTTAACAATAGGCTAATGGTTGAAAGGGAAATTACATTAACTATGCAAGACGAAAACGAGTACGTAAACGAAAGAAAACGAAAACGAGTACATAAACGAAAAGAGTACAATAACGAAAACGAGTTCGAAAATGAAAAGGAAATTACATTCAACAACTAAAGGTTGGGAAAGATCTTTCTGAATTGGTAGAACCAAGTGCATACTTCACAAGCTTCAGCCATTGGTTGATCAATGTCTTCGGCATCGAATCCTTGAAAGAAATGGAGAATCTCTAGGAATTCACCTCTGCAAGAACATCCTTCTCCACCATATGTTTTTTCGAGAAGTAGTATTTGTTACTCTCCTGGCCAACTGAGAGATGCTGGGTAACGAAAGATTCTGTTCTGGAGGTGGTTTATGTATTCCAATGTTTCCACAACTGTTTCCTGCAGTAGACGTCGTAGGACTTCATAACCCTCCTGTCTTCTGTCATTTCCTAAACAGAATAGCACAAATCCATACAGCAGTGTGGCTTCTTCACAGTGACAATTGGATGCTCTTAGCAGCAGTTCCAAACCACCATCACGATTCCCATTGACAATGAACTCTGTCATACCACATCGGTATGTAGCTTCCACATTACCGGCATTGCATAGTCTATTGAGAAAATTGTTCAGAAGAGACTTACTTCTCAGAGGTGCATAGAATGGAACATAACGTATATCTATGTTCCTTAGAACCTCATTCTCATCACAAAGCTCTTTAAATTCCTTCGACACGAGCCTGATACTGTAAATCTCATCAAGTCTTTCTGCTCCACATAGAGCTATGATGTTCGTCAATGCACTGTTTGGTAAGTCCATAATATGTGCCTTGCAAACAACGTTGCTTTTTTTTGGTGAATCCATCTTTGTTTGGAGTTCTTGAAATGTTTTGAAAGCTTTTGAAAGATAGGAAGGTTAAGATGGAATGTTTTTGTAAAGGTGAAGATGGATAGTTTAGAAGAAGTTATTAACGATTGGAAGATTATTTATAACGAATTTGACTCTTCAGTTTCCCTTCCCTTTAGAGTCTAATCGTTATTATGATTACATCTTGGAGATCATGTCCAATAAACTTGATTTAACTTCCACGGCTAGTAGAAGTTGTAGTTAATACGTAGATCGTGTCCATGTCTGTATCCACTGTTTGTTAGTGGCACATAACGTGGGTATAGTTAGTTCTTAGTTAGATCACGTATGGTTTCACATTAGGATTACTAATTACTTGTCAATAACTAACTAATAGAGTTAGAACTATACAAATATATACTGAAATACTCTAGGACTATACAATATACACTAGAGTAGGACTACACACAGACTAAACAAAATTACCAATCTAGCTGGAGATCTTTGGTGGCTCTGATTAGCAGGTATTTATCACACTCGAGTGCATATGCTGGATCGCTAACAGCAATCTCCGATTCTATAGGAAGTTCGTCTTTGAAATTAATGTCGTATTTCAGCCGAGAGAAGTTGACGTACTCGTCAGAAAGACCTTCAAAGTTGCATCTGATGGCCAGACACTCGATCATCTTCGCAACCCACACGCCACAGTCGCCAAAACCGTTTATTACGTGGTACTCCCTTAGTCACACGCACAATCTTATATTTCGTCACGCTAATATACGGTCCCATCTCCTTGGGTGAAAACTCCTTGATCATCTTCGGAATCATCACGGCATATGCTCTACAATAAATGAGAACCATGAGAATGAACTCTATTACAAATGTAAATGTAACTCTACCAACCCCGACCAACTCGACTAAACAGAGGACTAACTCTACCAAACACGTGATCCAACTCGACCAAACAGAGGACTAACTCTACCATACAGGTGATCCAACTCGACCAAACAGATGACTAACTCGACCAAACAGATGACTAACTCTACCATACAGGTTATCCAACTCGACCTACCAGAGGACTAACTCTACCATACAGGTTATACAACTCGACCTAACAGAGGACTAACTCGACCTAACTCGACCAAATAGAGGACTAACTCTACCATACAGGTGATCCAAATCGACCAAACAGAGGACTAACTCGACCAAACAGAGGACTAACTCTACCATACAGGTTATCCAACTCGACCTAATAGAGGACTAACTCGACCAAACAAAGGACTAACTCAACCAAACAGAGGACTAATTCTATATACTAAATTTGAGTAATTTACTTGCATGACTCTACCATTGCACCAGGAGGAGTGCAAGATGGGTCTGGATCGAAAAGGCGAATCTTTCTTTCGTTGAGATTAACTTCGAGGGCCACCCAGTGGATGTTTTGGAAATTATGAGGGATGTAGATGGTGCCACGTCTCTCATCCACTACTTCCTAGTGGTACTGAATGTGGGTGCAGTGCCGTCGAATACATCTTTAAACCCACCAGGCCACACAAAAGTATCCTCCTTTCCCAAGTAATCTCTTTCGAACGTGTAGCACCAAAAACCACAAAACAATGGTTCCATGAAACCTAGCCGATTACTCCTGTATGGGCTTGGAGTTTGCAAGGATCTTTGCCGAAGGAGATTCATCCTGCAGGCAATATGCTGTAAAAACTTTACTGTATTAGTGCTCTAATCTGACTCTACTAAACAAAAATTACGTAATAATACACTTTAACTTACGCAATCGTGAAGCCACCCATAACGAGGGACAGGCCACTTCTCTTTTGGGCATATCAAGCGGAGGAAGAAATCTGAATTTGGACTGTGTTTCCCGTCGCCAGTGAGTTCCAATTGATGCTTCACATAGTCGCGTCACTGTAGTACTTTTAATTTTGAAATCAGACCAAAAGGATCATAGACACTCCGAGAATGAATAACATTCTTATAAATCCGCTTGACAATGGAACAACCTTGGAAAGGGGATACCTGTAAAAAGAAGGGACCAAACAGATGACTAACTCTACCATACAGGTGATCCAACTCGACCAAACCAAATACTAACTCTACCATACAGGTGATATCCAACTCGACCAAATAGAGGACTAACTCTACTATTAAGGTAATCCAAGTCGACCAAACAGATAACTAACTCTACTATACAAGTGATCCAACTCGACCAAACAGATGACTAACTCTACCATACAAGTGATGAACAATACCTTATTCTTAGCGAGGACTCGTGCCCGAGTCTCTTTCGGTAACACGTCTTCCATAAAGATTAACTCCTCCTGTGTTTGCTTACCTTTTTCAGGAGTATCCACCAGGTTTATGACGCCAACATGTGACATTCCTGGCTTAATTTTTTCCACATCGTAAGGTAGTTCTTCTTTTGACGGTTCTTCTGGATTCCTAACAACTCCTGATAACGGGCTCAAAGGGTTAGATGTCTTCTGACTCTTGATAATCCGTTTATTCTACAAAAAATATGAAAATGTCAACTCTATTTAACAAAACTATCAACTCTACCAGTAAGATTTATTTTTAACAGTATTACCTGGTCCGGTGGAATGGTATGTTTAGTGCTTGCTGGGGACACTTGGGTGTCATCGAGGTGAGCATCCACATTTGTTGGTTTAATACCTGAACCTGCACTTGGTGTTTTCCCCGAATCCCAGTCCACAAGGGTAGGCTGTTTCCAAGGAGGTGTCTGCGAAGAGCAACTCAATATGTTAGATTCACATATGGTAGAGTTGGTAATAGTGGTAGAGTTCGTTTTACTGGATTGGAAGAGCTATTTTGAACACAATACTTGTTTTGTAGAGTTAAATATAACTCGACCAAACCATATAACTGTTCGTTTTATGTGTATGTTCGTACAAAGATGTATGTAATGTTTGTTATTTGTTGGTACATAATCAATCAAAGTAAGTCTAATTCAAAATAGAGCCCTACGTACCGAATTAAGTTCCTTATTAGGAGAGTCGGGAGTAAGAATTGTATCGCCTTCCACATCATCTTTGTGACCTACATCTTCAGGATGTAGGCTCCCTTCGCGATTAACATCTTCAGGAGTTCGATGTCGTGCACTTGTCTGACCTCCACCCTCATCTGCCAAGCTATAAACTGGGGGTTGCGCTCTGCTCTCTTCTAGCCTAAGAATCCTCTCAATCATGGCTGTTCTCCTCAAGACGATATATATGTTCAGCAAACACGTTCTGATCGTGTCTCATCCCTTCGAAGGCTCTGGTCAGACCTCTAATAGTGTCAAGCAACACACTAGACTCCTCTGCCTTCCGCTTTTTCTTTTTAACGACTCTCACCACATTCTGCATAGTAGTGGAGTCATCCATCCTAATCTAAATTCTCTTCTTCTCTTATTTCTTGTGTTTTTTCACTTCTTTATTGTGTTTTTTCTCTACTTTATTGTGTTTTTTTCTCTACTTTATTGTGTTTTTTCTCTACTGTATTGTGTTTTTTCTCTACTTTATTGTGTTGTTTCTCTTTCACTTTCTCCACCTGAACTTTTGAACTAGCACTACGCTTGCTCATCCTCTCCTAGACATAAGCATCCGCCTTCCTCTTATTACTTTTGTCCCAAGCGGATTCATCTAGCCTGGAAGCTAGTATGTCTCCAAGCATGGTGTCAACTTTGTGGTCTGCAATATCGTTTGGCCATAGAGGCATTACCTCCAGAGGCTGTGTAGTCAGCTGCTTAAGAAGTACCTGGTAGACGGGAAGATGCAATTTATTATTGAACTCTACTATACGTGAAATCAACTCCACAATACTTGAAATTGAACTCTACCATGTATGTATAGTGGAGTAAATGAACTCTACTACAAAAGGAATTTACCTTTCCATTATTATTTGCTAGCTCAAACTTCACCAAGTCCTCGAGGTCAATGGTTTGTTGTTTGATGGGTCTCCATCGTAGAATGGGGACGTCACCTGCTCTTTGCTCCCCAAATATTTCTGCGACTATGGGGATGGACTCAAAAGCCCATATCAGAAGTGCGTGCACAAACCCGTGTATTGTGTAATTACTGCCCGTTTTGCATCCTGCCATTTTGATCGATTTTATCAGTTCTAGAAGCGCCTCTCGAACATCTCAAAATCTGCAACCAACTTCGCAGCACTAAAAGGGAGCCTACTATTTGTGTGGCAACCAAAAACTCTTACATTCAAAACCACTAGCAAGCCCACCATCTTCCTCTTCTCGAAAGACCACCCTCTACATCTCCCCAATATTTCTTTCAACTCTACCCATTTTGGTCCTTCACCAACCCCTAAGCCAATATCTTCTCAAAGTTTTCTGTGCGCTTCATCTGCCCCATTAGAAGCCTTCTCGAAGCTACCACAATTAAGCTGCGTTATTTCAGCAAACTCGTGTAGAGAAAACCTCGTAGGCCGAGCCCCAATGAGCACCCAAATCTCATACATCTTCTTAGTCACTAGTTGATTCATCAACATGTACTGTATATGCCTGCCTGTAAAGTTGAAGTCGGAATCTGCTAGTTTCAGAAAAATGCCTATGCAAGTGTTCTCTTTGATGTCTACGTATGCATCCTCACCAATACCCTTGATCATATTACTGATGTTTTTTAGATTGCAGAAATGGTTGATGCTTCGATTCTTCATCACCTGTACACCGTGTGTGAGAAATTTCTTCTGGTACTTGTTTGCCATATCTAAAGATGAAAGAAAACAAACGATAAGCATTATCAAACCCAATCTCTCTCCACTACAAGGCAACTATGCATTCTTACAACCTAACTCTATCACATAACAACCCAACTCTACCACAGTACAAGTTAACTCTACCACACAGAATCCAACTCTACCGCACACTACAACCTAACTCTATTACACTACATACCAACTCTTCTGCACGGAATCCAACTATACCGCACACTACAACCTAACTCTACTATACTATAGCCTAACTCTACCACACGACATCCAACTCTACCGCACACAACAACCTAACTCTATTACACTACATACCAACTCTACCGCACAGAATCCAACTATACCGCACACTACAACCTAACTCTATTACAATACATACCAACTATATAACACTATAATCTAACTCTACCACACGTCAGACTAACTCTACTACACGATAATATAACTCTACTATACTACAGCCTAACTCTACCACACGGCATCCAACTATACCGCACACTACAACCTAACTCTATTACACTACAAACCAACTCTACAGCTCTTAAATCTAACTCTATCACACGTCATACTATCTCGACTACACTACAAGCTAACTCTACCACACTATAATCCAACTATACCCCCTACGACCTAACTCTACCCAACATCATACTAACTGTACTACACGTATCATATCGCTTCTTCACCCTTACACTCACAACTAATTACAAACTATATCACACTGGCTCAGACTGGGGAAGAAATCTACTAGACACAAAATAAGTTAGTGAAGAACAAAAACCCAAATGTCGCAAAATTGAAAAATCGAAATCTCGCAAAATCGAGAAACTCAATGTCTACGTCAACCCTAAACCCAAATGCCCTTACGAAAATGAAGAAAAAGCATAAGAGGAGCAGAGGATAAAGAAAAGAAGAAACTTACCGACAATGAAGACGACGAGTACGAAGAACAAGATGAAGAAGAAGACAATGAGTATGAAATAAAGCGAAGAACACGCTGAGTAAGACGAGGAAGAAACAAAATCAAGAGAAGTTAACGACGACGGTTTACACTATAGGTGTCTTTCTTTTTCGGGTGTGAAACTAACCTGAGAAGAAGAAGAAAATAGAAGAAGACATCAGTTTTTTGTTTCAAGGGTGTAACCGGAATTACACCCTTGACGCTTTCTTTCTTTTTTGACAAAAATTATTTTAGTAATTACACAATACTTTTGCTCTATTTGAGTAATTCTTTCTTATTATTATTATTAGGTGCATAGAGTTTATATTCTGTCCAAATTGTTAATATTTGAATGCTGTTGACCATAATTTTCCATGTATGTTAAATGTTGTGTGATTATATACTAATTTGAAGCACTTAAAAGGCGCATAATTTTGTATAAAATGATTTAATGAAAGTCATTTTATAAAATTTCTGAGGATACCTTTCCTTCAGAGTTCAGATTATATAATAATTTATATTCTAAATTGGAACAAATGGTACAATCTCAAAAAGAAAGAATTACTTATGGTAAGTAACACTAACAAATTTTTCAAGAATAGTATACGTATCGGATTTGTTTTGACTACACAATATCCATATCGAATCTACTAAAATTAATGTTGAATATTTACTTTCTTAATTATAATCATCTATACATATATATGCTCATATATGTGTATCCAAAATCAAATAAACTTATTGACTCTGACCGAAAGATGAAGCTAGTGATCCTTGTTTCGTTCTTGCTCTTTCTTCCAATGTTCTCTTCAGGTACATATCAGTTTTAACTATTACATTCCTACAAATTGGTCATTTAAAATCCTGTATTATACTTTTGTGTAATCAACATATACATGAAACCCGAAATATCTCGATGTTTGCTTCAAATATCTTAGGGGTCGTTGAGACTTGGCATCTCGCAAACGTTCACGAAGAGGTATTTGATTACAAAAATGCATCGAAACGAAAAATATAGAATAGTTTTGTAATAAAGTGTTGAGAAAATGTGAAGAGTTTGATTTGAAAAAGGTGATCGATGTGGTGAGGAATGGAGGAAGGATGGATCTGGAAGTGGACTATACGGGCCCGCATCCACACCCGCCTACACCAGACAGACCACCAAGACCACTCCGTATTTATGCCAATAATGCCAAATAAAGTGATCATTTGGGCTTTTGATGTTGTAAAATTTTAGTTTTTTTACTTTGTAGAATCACGAAAACAATTTCCAATCGCACTCTATTTGCTAATGAGATACATCTTTGTATTATGGCTGTTGTCTGAATGATTCAGTGTAACATATATAATCAAGTAGAAGAGATTGTTCTACCAAAATTAACTACAAACAATAAAGCTGTGAATGCATCGACTTGGGTTTGTGATACAACACCAAAGCTTTATGAGACACATTTAAACTCCTATTAGCTCATGTGTAATACTCCTTCAAAAAGCCAGGACCGGGTTTGTAAGGATCAGATTCTACATAAGCGTCAGGGCGATCAAAACCGAGATCATTCATACGATTGCTCAGAACATGAAAGATGGCTTTTTTGCTACCTCCATATTCATCTCTGTTTTTTTCTACATACTCTGTTGCTTCAGCTGCTACATTATTGACAAACTCAAACCGATTGTCTTCCCGCAAAAGCAGCTGCTCTATATCCATTGTCATCACCTTCCCAACTTCCCTTATCTTCCTCACTTGTTCTTCCACAAAGGGCACTCTTTGCAGTTTGTACCGCAACATGTCGTCCTTCTTTGACTGCAGACAAAAGATTAAGGGGATTAAAGCAGTTGTGATGGCTGCTTTGACACAGATTGCAAACCTACAAAAATTATTTGATTTCTGACATCAACCTTAAGAAAATTTTGATTTCACTTAGTAAATGTAAAAGAAAGTGATTGTGGAACTACAGAAACTGATTGTTCATAATCAAATACCACACGTACATAGAAATCCCAAAAACTGAAATAAGAAAATCTCAATCTACTTGAATATAGACTATGTGAAGGAGTAACTAATAGGTAGGAATTAGGAAAAGGTTTGTTCTTTTAAGTTCATCAACACTATCACAGTAAGCTAGTTTGTGAAATGAACAAAAGAAGACTAATGAAACAAGTTTGAAATCAAGAGAACAATGTTTTCTTCTGTGGTCCTAAAATATCAAATTTTTGGAAATGTCTCTAAGCCCTAAATTTTGTATTCAGCACAACAGTCTCCAGTGATTCTTGATTCCACTTAGGTCATAAAATGGAATGGGAAAATGAAACCAAATCTCAAGTTTAAGTCCTTACCAATGTTCTCCTCCGCCAAATTCGGCGTCCATTATCATCCCTCTGAATTCCACACGAAACCTGCAAAGTCCATGACAAAAATTGAGTCAAAATTTCTCAAATTCGTATAGAAAGTATCACAAGAATCAAACCAATATAAACCTGAGATCTAAATGTGCAGCGCAAGTCCCCACCTCTCGTATCAGCAATCTAAATATACACAAAAATCGAGTATATGAGCAATCACATCGAAATCGAATCATGATTTGTTGTTACATATAAGAGGACAAAAAAAGAAAGGAGATGGATTTACAGGTAAAATCGAAGCGCAGGTGAAGGAAGCCATGGCTACACTGTAAACAACAGTTCACTCGATAGATAGAACCGGAATCTATTTTATACTCTGTTGTAGCCTCTCCGGTTCAGTGTTCTCAATTCGGTTTTCTATTTTTAACCGGAGATTATTCCTTGACTTAACCGAAAGTAATCAAAACCTTTATGAGCTACAAAATCTGACCCGTTAGCCATTTTAACTTCACAATGCGGTCATCATGATTCCTGCGATTCTGATTCCTCTTAAATTAAACATAAACGTTAACTAATGATGATTAATTATTGAGAATAATCTAAAGAAAGATGCCAATAGTTAGTGCGAACCCTCTAATCTATAATGAGGTATAAATACATAACACAACATAGACCTCTTCATAGTGTTTTGGTGAGCAAAGAAACTGATCTCGATCTCTCTAAACACAAACAAAATGGTTTCAGGGAATCATCTCTTAATGAGTTGTGTTCTCCTAGCTACATTTATGATCGTGCATGCTCAAAACAACCGGAAACTTCTTGAAGATAGTTCAACATTTTCATATTCCAATGCTCCATTGATGGATTCTTATCCTTCTTCTCACCGATCACTTGGTGCTTCCTATTACAAGAGATCACCACCTCCACCACCACCAAACAAAGCTGTATCTCAAATCGGAATCGGGATTTGAACAATCATCTGTCGTGTAAAAGACACGAAAGTTGGTAATCATGTTTTACAGGCTTTAGTTGGTTTTGTCTTCCATGTCAGCTTTTGTATTTGTTTTCTAAAGCAATCTTGTGTTTGTATTACATTCGTCTTTAGTGATATGAATGATAAAGGTTCATTAATTGTTCTTTTTTTAAGGATCAATTATGAGAATGTCACTGTTAGGCATGGCCGTTTTACCCGGATCTAAAAAACTGATCCGAAACCGACCTGAAATTTCGGGTCCGGACTCAATTCGGGTATAAACAAAAGTAACCATCGGATCTTGTTATAGAATACCCGCAGATATCGGGTCGGATCCGGGTATTACCCGATACCCGAACGGGTACCCAATTATCTGAACGGCTACCCGAATATTTCGGGTATTTGGGTACTTAAAATACCCGAATACCCAAAAATATATCCAAATGCCCGAAATTGTACCTGAATACATAATTTTTTGGGTATTTTTAGGTATATAGTATACTCGATTTTTTTTACAATATTATATCCGTATCCGAACCGGAACTGGAACCGAACCGAAATGGTTTCGGTTCTGAAATGGATATAGAAAATGTATACCCGAACCGATCCGGACCCGAGAGGATCCGAACCGGACCCGAACCGAATAGTGTTCGGTTCCAAAACGGGTACCAAAATCTTATACCTGACATACTCGAACCCAATCGGCTAGTACTCAGAACCGACCCAAATACCCAAATGCCCAGACCAATCAGTGTAGACCAATCAGTGTAGTGCTCTTTGAAAAAATGACCTTTCACAATCCTTTATTATCAATTTTGTGCATGATATACTAAAATTGCCTTCATCTTCTTCATCAGAAGATTTTTTTACTATAATTTCTCAATTTCAATTTTTTTTGGGTTTAGGTTTTTTAAAGGGTATAAGATATAATTTTGATAATTTATATAATATTAGTTTTGAAAATTTTGAAAAATAAGAAGGAAGAAATCCAAAACTGAAGAAGGAGAAGATGGAGACAAAATAAATTCTCATATTTTTTTTAAGATTTAGGCTTCTTAGAAATTTATGGTACAATTTTGTTAATTTTATATAGTATTGAATGGATTGAATTTAAAAATTTTGAAGAAGAAGAAAAAAGAGATTAAAAAATAAAAAATATAAAGATGAAGACAGTTTCGGTATTTCATGAACAAAATGATACTCTTTACAAAAGATCTACAAGTCATTTTTTCAAAGATGTGCATGAATTCAATATTTCTTTTTTTAATCAAATGTTTGTGTTTGCAATTTGCTTATCATAAAGCAACACACAAACCTTAGTTTTTATCAATCATATTCACATTGTTTTTAGCCGTCGTGAATTTGAGTCTTGCATATGAGTACAAATGATCGTATTATTTTTTTGTATACATTTATACGTGATTGTAGAAATTAGATGTTTGAAATGGGCATTCAGGTTTTGATTTCATGTTAGCATTGGATTTGTTGGGTTTCAGTTTTACAATTTTATTATCCATTTAGGACATGTTATTATTTGGTTCGAATTAGGTTTGGGTCAAATAATACTCGTCGGGTTAGAATAATACCAAAATTTATAAATTTAAAATTTAACCAAAAAATATTCAAAAACTCAAAAATTATCCAAAAGTACCAAAAATAAAACCAAAAAATCCAAAATATACCAAAAGTAACTTTAAAACTAGAATTATATCCGTGTTATAACGCGAGATTTGAGTTTTTTTTTTTAATTTGTCTTCATTTAGATTTTTAAATCCGTGTTGATATTTTGGAATAGGATTTCGAGATCTTCTTTTAGAGACTTGAAACCTGAACCGTAAACGATTCAAACTAAAGGAATTGAACCTGATAATATATCAAAATAGATCCAAAATCTTTATACCAAAACAATGAACCTAAACCCGAACTAGAATGAAAATAAGAACCAAATTTTAGTTTTTTAGAGTTTTTGTATTAACTTTTTTTTTTAATTTTGAAAGTTTTATATAAAAATACTAGAACCAAACTTGTTCTATACAATACCAAATCTTATCCGAAATATAAGTATATCCGAATAATCAAAAGAATCAAAATACCGAATTAGATGAACTGAATCCAACAAAATATCATAAATGAATCCTAAATCTATGTTATGAAAAACCAAATTCAAACCCGAATCAGAACCAAATCAAAAATTGAATTTATACTCGATAAATTATCTTATTAAAATTTCGTTTACTTTTTATTTTTCTTTTCAATTAATTCTTTATTAATTTTGAATTTTTGTATAAAATTTTATAAGAAAACTCACATTGAATCTACTTTCAAGGGCAGCTGTAAACCATAGATTATTTTTATCGTAAAATTTATAACATGTCGAAAATGAAACTATCTCTCACTTTGATATATAAGTTTTACAAAAGATTCCCAAATTTTGTGATCAGAGTGATAAATAAATTAATAATACTGTATACATAAATATTGTAAGGCATTAGAAGTTGGAAAACAAGCAAAACTAACATGGATTTTGAATTAGTGTTCTATTTTTGAATTAAGGCATTATAATGTATACATAAGACTAAGTTTTCTTAAGAGTTTTTTATTTAAATTATTATTAGTTTTAAACTTTTATATAACGTTTATAACGAAATCTACCTTACTATTATTTTAAAAGGTGGTTATAAACCATATGTTAATTTTATATTTAAATTTATATCAAGTTCAAAATAAAAGTGTTTTTCACTTTAATATATAAGATATTTGAATAATCAAATATCTATTTGGGCATCGGTTTGGTTTCTATATTACCTCATATCCACAAGTCCAACAAAATATATATAATTTCTCGATTTCAGGAACTATCCTATATCTAAATTTTCTGATCGGGTTATGTTGGTGTTTGGGTGTTATGCCCATCACTCTGAAGATCCAAAATACTTAAATAAAGAAGAAACTACCAGAATGTTCGATTTGTTTTTATTTTGTAATTTGGTTTTATCTTTAGGTTATCTAAGCAAGTTAAGTTTCCTTGGACAATTTTGTTATGCCCATTTCTATTACGTTGCACGAAATATAGTGCATTAACATTTTAAACGGCGTAGAAAATTTTGTAACAGAAACGTATATATTATATACTGACATTATGTGCCAGAAAATTGCGATTAAAATTGGAATGTAACTTCCGGTTTACGACATACAAAACCACTTTCGGTTTAATACTCATCCAAGTAACTGTAGAGCGTATCGTCCTTCTTGGATTTACGTCGACTAAGCAACGCTTTAAGCAGCCGTTTGCTCTTGCTTGGTTGATGTTGCTGCTCTGTTTCTTTCTGAGCTTCTTTCTCGAATGCAACCCGAACCGAAGCTGATCTTCTTGGTTCTGATGGATACTGAGCCACAAAATATCAAGAATCAAAACCCGTAAAGCACAAAACGTTCAAAACCGATTAAGATAAGAGCCTAAGTGCCTAACATTGAGTGCTTGAAATGTGACTGAAGCTTACCCGTTTGGGAGTTGGAGTTATTGCTCTACTCTTGCTCGGGGTTGTTGGCCGGCTGGCTGATGAAGGTCGAACAGCAACCGAACCAGATCTTAGTAGCGGAAATCGATGCGGTGATACTGATCGTTTATCTGGTTTACCAAACATACAATCAAGGTTTTGTTTTCCCATTTAAGCCTACAATGGCATGTTATATGCTAAAGCCAATTTTTACCTTGTTCTTTCTTTGGTGCCGTGGTGATAGAGGAGAAGGAGAAGGTTGCTGAACGTTGTGGTACCCGTGGAGAGGGAGCCTGAACTATCGGTTTTCTGCAAAAAGCAATAAACCGCCACATTACAGTTCATAACTTTCTGGTCAGTCAACCAAGGCAACTCACTGTGAATACGGGAGGTTTACCTAACTGGTGGTGGTGGTGGCGTTTCCCGAATTGTAGCACGAATAGCTTTAAGGAAACAAAACATAATAAAGTATATAAGGAATTAGATCTAGAGGAAATCTAAAATCTTGTACAAGTAGATGAAATGGAAACTTATACAGTTTTTGAATTGGTTCCAGTCCTCTTCTCCATCAAAACTACTTTCAACATGCTTCAGCTTTGCGAGGTTGCCACCTCTCTTTATATCGCCCGCTGATAGAGAACTTTGGTAGTGAGTCCAAAACGACAAAACAGGAGAAAGAGAGTTTGCAAGAACATTGAGAGAGAAGCGAGACAAAAACTTACAAGGCAAGAAGTATCGCTTATGGAACTGTGGAGTGTTGATCACAAGTGATTGCTGCGACCGACCTTCATGATCCATATACTCTTGGCACATTCGTAGCCTCTATACATATACATCAAAACAAGAAATTGATCTCAAACTGTCAAATTTAAGAATAGAACAAAACTAACAGAAAAAGGGTCCATTTTCTTGACCATCTACAAGACAAGTGTAAAAACTATTATTGATACCTGTTCAATGCAAGATACACGTAGTTCAGTTCCTGCAACTTCATCAACTTTTTCATCGACAAAGTCATTGACTTTATACGTAACAGAACCCAAATGGTCAACTGTATTCACCAGAGCTTTTATGGCATAATCTTTCAGCGTCTCCACGACTCTGCATAAACACAAAAGTCTTCATGAAAATGGGGAAAGGAAAGAATGAAAATCGATCAGAGATATATAAGCCAAAAGCATTGAATTATCTAATGACGAGTAGAGGAATAACCTCACTCACATCTGTTTTTGTTCATCGTTTGTGTAGGATAGTTCGAAATACTCAGCTGCTGAATACAACTGTGTTCTAAGATTCTTTAGATCCTGAAAACAAAATGGTCATTTCACAAAAGACTTTTTACCAGACATCCTTATTGTGGTTATAATCAAACAAATTTGGAGAAAACTTGAAGGCTTAGTAAGCGTCACTAGATCCACTAAGATTGCTCAATAGAATCTACCTTAAGACTTTCAGTGAAGAGCATGCTCTGTTGCATAGAGATCTCATCGTAATTAGATGCTTCTCGGGGCATGGCCATTGTAGCTACTGCACTCATTCTGATCCAAAGAACAACTGTGGACTCTCAAATCCTGTTCTCCTTTTCACCTGTGGAAATGAAGAGATCAAATAAGTATTAATAAATTCAATCTTCAGAGATTGAACTTATATGAATGCAACATGATAGTGAGCTTGAAGCTGAGATTAGAATCCCATTTATAGAACAACAAGAGCACTATTATTCGAGAATACCCTTAAAGACTTGGTATTATCAGCTGCAAATTGAAAATTGTTTTGTTCAAGTTGCTAGCAGAAATGAAACTAAAGCACCTAAATATTCTCTTTTAGATCCATATGAAAGCACAAGTCTCTTGCTTTCAGGATCTAATTAGTCTCCGAACCGATTTCATGAAGGGGAATTCTCATTCCCTCGAGAAGTTCTTGAGTGCTTAGGATCACAGATCTCAGACATTCTCGCATCTTTTTAGCTATTTAAACCAGAGATTTTGTGATTCTGTGTATGCTTAAGGTAACAATAACACGCTAACTAATCTATATAAAGAAATACAAACGGACAAGAAGTAGAATCGACAGCTCTAAAGCAATCCCAACGGTTTCCTCTGAAACAAACAGATTTTGTCGGAATCTTCAACAATACTCCTTTTAAACTATAAGATATTAACAAAATCTTCCAGAAAAAAGGAGCCTACAACAGATTGGCTGAAAACCGAAAAAAAAACGCCAAGGAAAGCTGCAATTGTTTACGATTCATATCACAGAATTGGAAATTACCATCAATCGAGATCAATATTTAGCTTAGAGAGTCCGGTCACATTTACCAATCAAAAACTGCAACTTTTCTTCCATAGCTTATGAACAAAACCCATAAAGACCAGTTCAAGTTCAAAATCTAAACCCTAAAAAACGGAATTGTAACGAAAACCAGAAAAGCTTCCAACTTTTATACCATATGAACAGAGCTCTCAAAACCCAATTCAAAATTACTGATTACATACTGAAAAATGGCTTTTTAAAGTATGAAGTCTCAACCTTTTAAGATAATCCAACTGAATTTCAGATGACACGAATTAGAACAAACAGAAAATGGGGACTGACAGAAGAATACAAGAAACTTACCTGAGATTGTCCACTCCAAGCCTCTCGCTTTCTGTTTCCTCCCGCTATTTTGCGGGACTCGAATGAAAAAAATGGGGATTTACACACCAAAAGACTGTTGTTTTTGCAAGTTTACACGTAGGAGCAGAGAGGAAAGGGAGTGAGAAGAGAGAAGAAAGAGGGAGGGAGATTTAAGGGAAGAAAGTGAAGAAAAAAGGTTTGTGTTTGGTACCAAAGACCTCAATTCCCACTCATTTACCCACTTTTGTCCATCATTTCCGGAGTGACGCTCGGCTATTTCCTTTTTTCTTACTTCATTTTTTGGGGTGAAATTACAAATATATATCCTGAAAATATAAGAAAAACCATGGTTGTCGGACATTCGATTCTTCGGTTAATTTTCTTTCGTCAACGACAAATTATATTGGACCACAATTGGTCGGTCCAATAGTCAAATTCCTATATAATATAAACGGAGGATTCGATCACTGGTTGTATAAATGAGTTGTATTATGTAGATTTACTGTCTGCCACTAGATCAAGAGCCATTTAGATTCTTCTATTAAGTTTAGGTTACTTTTTTAATTTTTTGGTTTATTTATTTATTTTAAAAGTATGATAATATATAAGTACCAACTAAAATTTAGTTTGGTTTATTCATTTTCAGTTCTAATTCCAAATAAATATTTGAAATATGTAGTTCCAAAATAATTTTAGTTTCAGTTTGTTCAGTTTCGAATAATTATTTGTAGACAAAAATATTAATAAAAAATACTCAATCATCTTGATTTCGATTATTACTTGTAACCAAAATACCAAATCAGTTCTTTTGGATATTGGCATATTGTTAGTATAATTAGTTCATTAGTAAAAAATATTTCTGGTCTCTATTTAATTACTTTATTTGATTATTGGTTTAAAACTGAACCAAAAATTAAAGATGACAAAATACTAAAATTGTTTGGATATTTGTCATAAAGAGAAATTAGATTAAATACCTATTTTTGATTCGGCCAGGTGGTAAAATATTGTCATTCGTATGTTTTGAATTATTTATAAAAATACGGAAATAAGAAACTAAATTCAACATTTTAACTATAGAAATACATTATATAATGTGGACATACGTGCATATTTTTTTTTGTTAAATGACATACGTGCATGTTTCTCACTGAAATCCAAAACTCCAAAGATTTAGTATATTTTCAGACCAAACTTTTTGTGATTTAAAAGTTAAAACTATGCAAATATCTATTGCACATCCATATCAGATGTTTGTGTAACGTCAACATGATACGTTTAATTTGCTATATGTTTCGAAATCTGTACGTTTAATTTTCAAGTATTTAAATGGTTGTTGATGTGATGTAATCAATTATGTATCAACTATCAAGATGTTAAAAAATAGTGATATGAATAAGCAATAAATGTGTACTATTTATGCCATTAAATAATTAAATATTAGGCATTTAGTATTGTTTTCAATTCACATTAAATATTTTATCAGAAATGTCTTGAACAGAAAAATCAAACAATCATCATCATATACACTTTTCAGTGTAAACTGGTTGGTCAGCTAAAAGAAAGCTTTCTTTCTTCTTTGTACTGTGAACCACGAATATAGTATTCTTTATAGCCTTAGACCACCATTATTTGGAAGGATTTAGTGAGTTTTTTAACATTATAATAATATAAAAAAATAAGAAAGGAGGAGAGAGAAGTATAAGAGTTTATTGTTTAAGAAACTCTTTACAAAATTTAAGAGACTCATTTTTCATATGTAACATTTTAAGTGGGTACACATATTTTTTATTAAAATATTACTAAAATACCTATTTTTCAATATTCCATTCATAATGTTGTTCTTACAATAATATTTTAGGACAGGGTGTATTAATAAATTTCTCACTAATAAAAATAATAAAAAAGTAAGAGACGCCAGAGATAGTATCTCATGTGAAAGATTTTAAAGACTCAATAAAAGATTCTTATGCCACGTATAATTTATATGATTTAGTTAAATTTTATATTTAAAACAAAAATTTAATTATAAAACTAAATTATATTAAAATATTATTATTAATGTTTTTTGAAAAATTCTATAAAATTCTAAACATGAAGATGCTCTAACATTTCTCATTTCAAAGAAACATTATTATAACAAATTAATGTACAGACATGGAATGATTGAGTTGATCAATTATTATAATTTATAAATATATAAACTATTTTTGTTTCAATAGAGATCAATGCTTATAGTGTTGGATTTTTTATTGTTCTTCTTCTCAACACTGGATTTCTTTTTGTTTCTTTTTCTCTTCCTTCTTCTCGGCCAGATTTCTCTTTTTACCATCGAATTCTACCTCTCTTCACCACTAATTTCATGTAAATTTTCTCCAAATTTTCATTTTTCTTCTACTTTTAATCTCCTTTCTTTACTCTCTCTTCTTATTTGTCAAGCACACACTGTTGGTGTTGTCCACAGCCACCACCACCGAGCTTCGCAAGATTCCACTGTCGACGTTCGTCTTTCTCTGCGGCCGAAGAACTTCTCCCCCCAATATAAGTCATTTTTCAAATATTTATATAATTTTTATATTATTATCAAAATATTTATATAATTTTTATATCATTATTAAAATATTTGTATAATTTTCATATAGTTTTTATATCATTATCGCTTTTATATAATTTTAATTTTTTATATAATTTTAATTTTTTTAGTAATTATAAAATATGTTTTGTACCTATTTAAAACCAAATCTTTAATTTTGAAAACTTATTTTATAGTTAGTGAATAATTCATATAATTTTTATTATTTTAAAAATTTTAATTGATTAATTGTATTTATAAGAGATTATTTTATAATTTAAAAAATGTTTATGGTCGCAAGGATTTTTTTAATCCTTTAAGGATCTGGCTCTGGTTATATGAACTCAGACCAATCAAATGAATTTTAGATTTTTTTTGTTTTTTTTTTTAAATTTTAATTTTTTTTTGTTTATAAATATATTTGAATTTAATTTCTATTTTGATTATTTATTTTTAAGTATTTATTAAAAATAAAATAAAATAAGACACCTCGCAAACTCTTTGTAAAGATGACACCACAGAAACTTGGCATAGAAATACATCTCAGTGAGATACCCTAACTCGCATAGGCCTTGCAAAGCACGACATTGCATCACTTTCACAAAGTTGGTTCCGCAGTAGCCTCACAAGACCTACCTCGCAGAAAGCCTCCAAAAGACATCTTGCGAATGCGTTGCATATTTGCTTTGCAAAAACGGTGTCGCTGGTGTCTCACCATATCTGCATCGCTTTTGCGATGTTGGTTTTTGCAACTCCTATGTTACGTTCGTTGCAAGTCTTGCTACACGACTACGGTAAATGTTGATTTGCGATTAATGAATAGCGATGAATTGGTTTGTGTCGCAATACCGTCTCAAAAAATGATTTACGAATAGCGATGAATTGGCTTGTGTCGCAAGGCGAATATCGTAAACTTCCTATTTTCTTGTATTGTAAGTTATAACCAAATAACATTACATTTCAATAGCCAATTTTGTCCTTCTAATTTGTTCATCGTGATGCATCAGATTCCTTGAGAAAAATAATTCGGTTGTGAATGAATATGGTAAGCACGTTTAAAATTATATATTACGTTTTCCTTCAATTGTGTGGTACTGCACTCCCACTCATTTCCAATCTATCAATAATTATCGAGCTGTTATCGAATCATTTTAAGTACGGAGCCAACTAATGTGTTATGAAATCATCATTTATTCATAATCAATTTATCATTCACTATTGCTGATCAGTTGTCTCTATCACGAACCCAGTAATAACATATTATTTGGCAAAAGTAGATCCCATAATCGGAAAACATAACAAATTATATCCTCATTACTAACACTATACATACCTAAAACAAAACAAAAAGTTATAACATAATATAACAATAGATACACGGTTTATTATAGAAACATTGAAAACCATAGATTTTCAATAACCGGATGTAGAGCCTCAGATTGGTCAGGTTCTGGTCTGATCCGGTCTAATTCGGGTTTCGATTTCAGGATAAGTGTGTTGGGTCTAGTTGACGTAGGGAGGATCGATGAAAACCCACTGGAAAACTTGTTCATATTGAACCGCAGCGTTTTGCCAAGAATAGTTTCGGATCATTCCTCTTTTCATTAATCCTTCCCATGACTCTTTATACTCTCTGTACGTTGCTGCAGCCAACCTCAAGGCCTGAAGTTTTCATGTAACACATGTTCGTTTTTTTTGTCATTTCAATCATCCAAAAGCTGAATTGAAGAGTTTGATGAACTTACCGATACCATACTATCTTTCGACAAAGGAGTGAAAACCCACCTGACATGTTAAACCCCACAACAAACAAAGACTCATAAGATCACAAATCATTTGGATTTAATCTATCAATTTCTTCCCAAATGAGAATTAAGTTATTACCCTGTACCAGCACCAGCTCCACCTTCTGCGTAAGGATTGAAATTTTCGACAGTGTCCTGAAATGAAAACAACAGCAGTTTAAATATAATTCATTACTCTTTTTTTACTATCAAATCAAATCTTTCTCTGATCCTGAACACAACTTGATTTTGTATTTACGTCGAAGATTTTAAGAAACTCACTCTGAGTCCTCCCGTGCCATGAACAACTGGAATTGTTCCGTATCTCATTGCGTATAATTGATTTAAGCCGCAGGGTTCAAATCGTGATGGCATCAGAAGAATGTCACATCTGTTTATAGATTTCAAAACCAAGAAAAATTCCAGTGAGATGTTTGTGGTTATTTTAAGGTATTGTACAACAGCTCCTTCATATGATTCATGTATTAATCCAAGAATAGATCTCCCTAGATTAGTCTTCTGGAATTTGACTAAAGCCTAAGTGGAAGTGATTTTTTTTTTTTTTATTACCCGGCTGTGATGCGATGAGAGATAGGAACATTGAATCCAACCCAACCACGGAATTTATCTTTGTATTTTCCCTCCATACTTCTCATCCAGCTTTCATATTTTGGGTCACCTGAACCAAGCATGACCTACGAGAAACCAAACCACATTAAACATATTGATAAAAATATCACATCAAAGAAACAAGACTTTCACTAAAGAAGCAAATAAGAGAATGTGGAAAACCACTAAGGATGCCAATTTTTGCCTCAGGCTTAAGAAATGAGCGAAAGTAGCTACTAAAGACAGCAGGAGAGAAATGTGTATCATGCAAGAAACAGGTACTGCATGCGTTCCAGTTAATCGTTCAAAAGACTCACTTACAAATTGAATGTCATCCACCATGAGGTCAGGACCAGCGGTTTGGATTAGATCGATCCCCTTCTGGTAATCGAGTCTTCCTATAAACCCAATCTGTTAAAATGTTTAGAAACATTCAAGCTACATGAGTGATTATATGACAAAACAGAAATTTTCTCAAAAAAAAAAGTTTGGCTATTAGGATCACACCATAGGACATTCAGGCCTAATGGGGAGACCCAATTCTTTTTGAAGTGCCATCTTGCATTTGACCTGCAATTCCAAAGCAGACACAAAATGTCAATTTAACATAACAACGCATGGGATTTGCTTTGATTTTGGAACCTTTATACTCATGAAAACTTCACGGTACCTTCTCGGAGAAATCATCAATAGAGTAATGGAAAGGAATGTGTTCATCTGTGGCCGGATCCCACTCATCAACATCGATTCCATTTGTGATCCCTGATAAGCATTGCTGAAAATCAGTTCGGCACATTGTTATAAGTAACAAAAAGACATGTATTATAGGAACAATACCATTTATAACACTCTTCCGACTAGAAAGCAAGTCTTGAAGACCATATCCACCTTCAACAGTTGTTATTTCCCATGCATAGCCCTGAAAATACAGGAAACAGAGAAAACCCAATCAGAATATCGATATACCCAAATTTTTACTGCTACTGTATGAGGTCATTAACAATTAGGTATTATGTCTAAAATAGATTCATCACCTGGCTCACAGTAATGATACGGTCAGAGGACACAATAGCACCCTTAAGAACATTAACCGCTTCACCAGTGTCAAGAGCATGAGTTCTTGCCCATGTTGGAAACACCCACCCAACTGCTCCATACCATTCCGAAGGTAATCCCAAATTGCTGTAAGTAGCTGCTGGCTCCACTCCCTATTAGTAAAAGAGCCAAATTGGGAAATGAAAAATAACTTACGACAATATAAACCACAAGAAGAGATATTTAAGGTTTGGATAATGCTTGATGGTTTTTCACCTGGTGAGCAAGGTTATGTATAATGAGAATGCTTCTTGCATCCTTATAAACTCCGTAAGGGCGATATTTTGCAGCCAAAAGTCTGGAATCAAAGGGTAATGTGACATAAGTTTTTAAAATACTCGAGAAACTAAGTCTAGAAATTTAAGTGCAATTCTGCACATTAAATCCTAGATTAAAAAGTACAAAGAATAAGAAAAGGTTACATGGGAACAAGTCCGGCATGCCAGTCATTGACAAGAAAAAGAGATTTCTCTCCATAAGTGAACCCTCCAAGAGGCAGCACAAGTGGGGCTTCACATGCTGCATGGCAAAGTAGTGTGAACCGAAACTGTACTCCCAAAAAAGGGTGAGAAGAGGCACTTTTGTCAGAGTTGGTAGACAACATATTAAAACACATCATTCACACATCAAAAAAAACAATTACAGTTAGAAACCCAAAAATCTTATGTAGGTATTTCGATCAGCACTAGTACCTGATTATCACCAAAGGCGCCTTTACTATCTCCATATGGATTACCAGGTCTATGGTACGATTGGTGATCAACAAAAACCTGAAAAAGGTTACAAGAAGCTACTTGTTAAGCAACGGAGGTTGTCAAACATCCATTAAAGATTTGTACAAGAAAGGATTAGCGGTTACCCAATCAACACCGTCTCTGTATTCATGATAAAAGGAAACTTCTTGAGAACCTCCAAAGCAATTTACTGTGATACGAATTCCCAAATCCTTAGCCCGGGCATAGTTCCTGTCTGCAGGGGTTCCATTCAGGTACCGTGGAGAAATAACCATAACACGGTGCCCACGACCAGCCAAAGCTATAGGCAAAGAACCACAAACATCTCCTAATCCTCCTGTTTTCGAATAAGGAGCAGCCTCGGATGTAACGAAAACGAGGTTATGGATAACTTCAGCTTTTCCACTAGAAATTCTGATTTCTGTAGCTCCTTCAACAGCTCTTATTCCAGGAACACTAAAGTCAGCCATCTCTGTTTCATCTATAGCCTCTTGCTTCTCTTTTTGATGTGTAATCTCTTCAATCGTAGTGCCCAAGATTTGTTGATCACCTGTAGAAGAAAAACCGAGCTCATCTTCAGAATTTCTAAACAAATGGTGCCACTTTTCAGAAATTTGAAACGTTTCATAGCTTTGAATCTGAAGACATAAGAAAAATTCAAGAGAACAGCCTTCTCTTCTGACATTTCGAAAAACTTACCCAAATTCCCTAAACTATACACAAAGCAGTGAAAAATTCACAGTTCTTCATAAATTTCGTATGAAGCAAAAATAAAACTGAAAGAAACAAATGAAGAACTATCAATGAACGAACTTAAAGGAAGATTACTAGGAGGAAGAAGCTGAAATCCGAGAACAGAGCCAGAACCATCTCTCTCTGCGTCAGCAATGAATCCCTTTTCATCACCATCAGAGTCACTAGAGCCGTCAATTTTCTCGCCAGAGAAGGAAGAAGAACGACAGAGCAACAATGGACGTCCAATACTACATCTCCGGTGAAATTGACGAAAACCAAGAGTCCCGATCGGACGGAAATAGCGAGTCCGGTTAAATCCAACGAGCGGCCCAACTTCCCTTATCTTCCTCACTTGTTCTTCCACAAAGGGCACTCTTTGCAGTTTGTACCGCAACATGTCGTCCTTCTTTGACTGCAGACAAAAGATTAAGGGGATTAAAGCAGTTGTGATGGCTGCTTTGACACAGATTGCAAACCTACAAAAATTATTTGATTTCTGACATCAACCTTAAGAAAATTTTGATTTCACTTAGTAAATGTAAAAGAAAGTGATTGTGGAACTACAGAAACTGATTGTTCATAATCAAATACCACACGTACATAGAAATCCCAAAAACTGAAATAAGAAAATCTCAATCTACTTGAATATAGACTATGTGAAGGAGTAACTAATAGGTAGGAATTAGGAAAAGGTTTGTTCTTTTAAGTTCATCAACACTATCACAGTAAGCTAGTTTGTGAAATGAACAAAAGAAGACTAATGAAACAAGTTTGAAATCAAGAGAACAATGTTTTCTTCTGTGGTCCTAAAATATCAAATTTTTGGAAATGTCTCTAAGCCCTAAATTTTGTATTCAGCACAACAGTCTCCAGTGATTCTTGATTCCACTTAGGTCATAAAATGGAATGGGAAAATGAAACCAAATCTCAAGTTTAAGTCCTTACCAATGTTCTCCTCCGCCAAATTCGGCGTCCATTATCATCCCTCTGAATTCCACACGAAACCTGCAAAGTCCATGACAAAAATTGAGTCAAAATTTCTCAAATTCGTATAGAAAGTATCACAAGAATCAAACCAATATAAACCTGAGATCTAAATGTGCAGCGCAAGTCCCCACCTCTCGTATCAGCAATCTAAATATACACAAAAATCGAGTATATGAGCAATCACATCGAAATCGAATCATGATTTGTTGTTACATATAAGAGGACAAAAAAAGAAAGGAGATGGATTTACAGGTAAAATCGAAGCGCAGGTGAAGGAAGCCATGGCTACACTGTAAACAACAGTTCACTCGATAGATAGAACCGGAATCTATTTTATACTCTGTTGTAGCCTCTCCGGTTCAGTGTTCTCAATTCGGTTTTCTATTTTTAACCGGAGATTATTCCTTGACTTAACCGAAAGTAATCAAAACCTTTATGAGCTACAAAATCTGACCCGTTAGCCATTTTAACTTCACAATGCGGTCATCATGATTCCTGCGATTCTGATTCCTCTTAAATTAAACATAAACGTTAATTAATGATGATTAATTATTGTGTTAAAAAACAAAACAAAAACTTGAAACCAGCTAAAATACACTACATTGAGTTCTAAGGAATAAATATTTTACAATGTACGAAAGTTTTGCCTTTTACTCAAATATAATTTAAATATTTTTTATTGTCCCAACGATCCATCTATGAGAAAAGCGCGAAAATTAAGAGAACGTAAAAAGATCACAGATACTTCATGCCGAAGTTGACGCCTCACATTGTGTCACGTGGATACTAGTGGGCTCCAGCTCCAGCTGTAAGTGATAGAAACAATACCAAATTATATGGACTTATCAGGATGGGCTTAAGTTTATAATTTGGTTTTATTTATGGGCCTACTTTGTGAAAAAACAAAGCATAGGCCCAATGAGAAACAATATGTAATGGGCTTCACACCTGTAATGAAATTATACACGTTCTTAATATGATTGTTAAATATACTAACTGTAAAGTTTCCCTGACATAATTAGAAGTAATCCAAGGGTTGACTATACATCCTAAGATTTTTTATTATGTGAGATTCAGTTTGTGTGAGAAGTGTCCTAAGGGTGAAGAAGAAGTATGGTTTCGTTGACGAGAATGTCAAAAAGCCGGCAAAGGATGACTCTACATATGAAGATTGGGTGTCAGCATATTTGATGGTGACGCTATGGAAACTTAACACTATTGATACTAAAGTCAGAAGGACTCTGGCCAACAAGGAAGATCCGCAGGAGAGTACTGAAACCACACCATCACCACCACAAATTAAACCGGACCGAGAAAGATTCACTGTCGAATTGTTGAAGAGCACCGTCTACGGTGGTCTCACCGAGACCATAGCCAGCCTCGGTGTTGTATCGTCCGCTTCTGCTTCTGGTTCCTCCACCAGTAAGTCACTGGTCTTCCTTATCTTTTTAATCAAGCAAACATACATGAGATTAAATTACAGACTAATCATCAGATTAGTCTTAAGTTTGCTACAAACAATAACTATCTGATGTTTAATGTCTATTGTTTCAGTGAATATCTTAGCTCTTGCAGTTGCAAATTTGGCTGGTGGGCTCATCGTTCTCGCTCAAAACGTAATTAACGACTTGAACTCCTGAAAAATTACACCTTTTCGGTTTCTTGATTTAACCGGTTCTGTTTTTTTCCTTGCAGCTTCAGGATTTAAGTAACAATTCTGATCGGTACGATGAATTGTTAGGAAAACGTTCAAATTTCCGGTTTCATATCTTAGTATCGGTCTTATCTTACATTTTCTTCGGTTTAACTCCTCCATTAGTATACGCATTTTCCTTCTACGAAACCGGAATCAAAAACTACAACCTGGCCTCGGTTTTCATGGTTTCTCTGGTTTGCGTAATTTTGCTCGGCATGATCAAAGTCTATGTCCAAAAACTGGTTAACTCGTCTAAATCACTAAAACCGTATCTCAAATCTGCGGCTTGTTATACATCTATCATTGTTGCCTCTTCCGGAATTTCGTACGTTGTGGGAGATATTATGGGAGACTATATCCGGAAGCTTGGTTGGTTTAGTTTAGACCAGATCTATTTCACTTCAGCATTGATGAAATTAAACCGGAGGAACACCGATTTACTTCTTTTTAACGTTGAAATATGGAACACCGAACCGGTGATTAGACCTAACTTTTGTATATTTTTGTTATAAATTTTTAAATTCTTTTGTTTATTTATTTATTTTTGGTATATATGCAAAGTGGATTTTGTAAAGATTTCAATGTACAACATTACCATTTGTCGTAAATTCCGACTTGGAGTAAAAGTTTTCTAGGAGATAGCCTTTTAATATTTGTATAAAATACAAATATAAAATTAATAATATATTTAAAAATGATGATGTAAAACGCTTTGTAGAGTCTGTCTTTTCTCTCTCATATAGTCATACAACTTAGAACATGTTTAGTGGTAAGTTTAAGTGGGTATCATATCATATAAAATTAATTAAAAAAAGAAAAAAAAATTTTTTTCAATATGAAACGTTTCAGCGTATAGAGACAATTGATATGTCTCTACGCAGTAGAAAAAGAAAAAGGGAGAAAATAATTTCTTCGTCTTCGGAGAAGACAAAGTGGTTCGATCGACTTTGATCGATTTTGATCGGCCGATTCTATACTTGAATCCAGATTGCTTATCGTCTTATTCTGAATTAGATTGCCAAGTGAAGATTGCTGAAATGGTTTTGAGATTTTGTTGGTTTTTGAACTCATTGATGTTCGTTAATTGAAATTGAAAACAATAGGAAATTGGATCGGAGAAACATAACAATGGCGTCTCTTGCAATCATAGCCACCATGCAGCAGTGAAAGGACTCGGAGGTAGCTCTCTCTCTGGAGCTAAACTCGTCATCAAGCCTTCTCGCCAAAGCTTCAAACCCAAATCCACCAGGTAAAATCTAAAGCTTTGAAATTTGTAATCCTTAATTGAGATTGATGAGAAATGGTTAAAGGATGTTACTTTGGGGGTTTGTGTAGAGCTGGTGTTGTGGTAGCTAAGTATGGAGACAAAAGTGTGTACTTTGATTTAGAAGATTTGGGTAACATAACTTGACAATGGGATTTGTATGGATCTGATGCTCCTTCTCCTTACAACCCACTTCAGGTTTTGTAAAACTCTAAAATCCTTGAATCTCTATGAGTCTTCAAATTGTGAAGAGTTTTTGACTGATTCTGATACTTTTGATTGCAAAGCAAGTTCTTTGAGTCTCAATGATGTATGTATATTGTGTTGTGGTTCATTGCTTTGTAAGCTAGTGATTATGATGAATCAATGAAAGCAAGCGTGCTTTCAAGTGTGTGCCTTGTGGTTTGTTATGATCCAGCCGAGCCATTATCTTTTATTTATGATGCTAAGACGTCAAAAGGTTTTGCTGGTTATTTTTATAATCAAATGTACATTTGACTTGATTTAGAATATTTCTGCAAGCTATCTTGAACCAAAGTGATTAATTTCTAAGCATGTACATAGGAAAGGAAAGCTTAGGCAAATGGTTACCCCCTTGCCAAAATATTGGAATTGCAGCAGAGCATGGATACTTTTTGAAGTAAATTTCTTTTCATATCAATTGTTTAAATATGTAGAATTCTTCTCTTTCAGGGTTAGTAACATGTCTAATGTCTATATCTTAGGTGGCCAGGCAATGAAGAATGGGAAACATGTGGTCAGAGCACTCATTTTGGGTGGATGCAGATCGTAGAACCTGTAATGAAACAGTACACTGAATCTACCGATGGCTCTTCCATTGAAATCAAAGAGAGCGCTTTGGTTTGGTAATATCGGGATGTGGATCCAGGCTTTGGTTCCTTACAAGCAAAGGAAATGTTAGAGCATCTAGATAGTGTTCTATCTAATGAGCATGTGGCAGTCAAAAGCGGTCACTACATTTTAGAAGTCAAGCCTCAGGTAAGTTGTTTCTCTTTTGCTTAATATAAGCATCAGTGACAAGCATGCTTGAATCTCTAGCTGAAGCATCAGAGGCTTCAAACTTCTCTATGCGTGAACTTGATGGTGCTCTTTCTTCATCTCTGTGTTTGGCCTTTGTGTTCTCTTTTGTTTCACATAAGCTTATTAAACTAAAGTTTTTTTGTTGTGCTAGAGACTTAAATAGTTGCATTTAATTGGATAACAAATTTGTCTGCTCTTTTTGTTGCTGAATCTGTGATGTGCTATTAAACTTGATACTTTCTTTTGGTTCTAGGTTGTTTGAAGACTGCTTCCAGCGAAGATGGTATCGAACAGTAGCGTGCTATATACTTGTAAGACTTGAACGTTCTAACCATTGAATGTATTTAATAATTAGTGGTATATCAATGAATCCCAATCTTCTGTTTGTTTCCCTTGAAGAAAATAAATCATGATCTTCAATAGTTGTCATTATACATTATAGAAACGCTTTCTTTTTGCGTTTCTGATTAGAGAACAAGTGGCTTCACTCACAATATCAATCACAATCGGTTCAATAAATGATAGGATGAATAATAAGTAAGAGAAAGATCTAGAACTAAATTGTATGTCTTGTTATATGTACATCATCTATGGAGATAATTATATGTCTTTTTACAGCTGCAGATGATCAAACATTGAAAGCATGCCTTGAAAGGAGATTCAAGCAATGACAGAGATGATGTATCATTATCGAATTCTCCCAACCTAACACGTCTTTACTTCATGTTAGGTTGGTCATTAATGATAGTTTGTGCTATAATTAGCAATAGTCTGTGTCTTATTACTTTAAACCAAAAAATTTCACCTGATTAACCTTTTATCTTTCTTTATGGGTTCTAGTTCTGCTTCAAGCTTCATTGATCTGTTGACCAGCTAGAATCTGAAACACATTCACCCACTCACCAAAGAGAAGCTAGGCATAGGTGGAGTGTCCCTGAACAGAATGCTCTTGTGAGTGCTTGGTTAAACACAAGCAAGGACGCCATAGTGGGGAATGATCAGAGAGGAGGGACTTTCTGGAATAGAGTGGCCGCATATTATGCTGCAAGCCCTGCAGTATCCAACCTTGTACTGCGGGAGAGCAACACATGTAAGCAGAAATGGGCCAAAATGAATGAGAGTGTCAGCAAGTTTGCTGGCTGCTACGAGTATGCGTCACGGCAAAGAAGCAGTGGGCAGTCAGAGGATGATGTTATGGAGCTGGCTTACAAGTTGTACTTCCAAGATCGGAAGGTGAAGTTCAGCTTGGAGCATGTGTGGAGGAGTTTAAGAAACGATCCGAAATGGTGTTCTTTGACTACTCCAGAAAATAACAGAAGTTGTAAAAGGACAAAGGTACATGAGACGGTAGCTCTTTCCGGCAGCTCCGACAATGCCTCCCATGTGGAAGAGGAAACAACAGCGAGGCCTATTGGCGTTAAAGCGGCGAAGGGGAAAGGGAGAAAGAGAGGCAAGGGAAAGCTTGAAGAAAGAGACAAGGGTTATTTGGATGAGCTTGCAGAAATGTGGATGATCAAGGAGAAAGACTTGGCAGCCAAAGAAAGATTATCCAGACAAAATTTTTTGGATAATCTGATGCTCAAAACTGAACCCTTAAGTGAGATAGAACTCACTTTTAAGACCAAACTAATGTCCGACATGCTGTAGTATGCTAGGTATGTTGATTGCTGCTTTGTGAATTTGATTGTCTTGGTAGGTAAGTGAATAAGATGTTTATTGTGCAGGAAGATGAATTCAGAGTTTGGAGATCATAAAGGATAGGCACAAGTGTTTTTGGAAGTATGTCTCAGCAAGATGTATGTGTGTAATAATGAACATGTTTGTTGTTTGTCGGTAAGTTTCAGTTTGTAATAATGTACAAGTTGTTGTATGTCGGTACGTGTACCAACTTAAGTTTAGGTGTGTGATGTGTGTTGTGTGACATTAGACATGTGTGTAATGTGTGTGTTACTGTAATGCGTTAGCAAGTTATATAAGTTGGTGTACCAACTTATATAATAAATCGTAATGTGAAAAATATGTAATATTCAATGTCCTCTGTGTTATATAAATATGTATTCAAGTATGTGTATTATGAAATCAAATTCCTTATATTTTTCTTCTTCTCATCCTTTTACGTATAATTTTCTTTCAAATTATACAAATTTACCATAAAAATAGCAACATGTCTTTTGATCCTGAAAATTTTACATCTGATGAAACTATCGATCAAATTTTCGATGACAAATTCGATAGAGTTTTTGACGAAGGTTTTGAAGATTGTATAAATGATTACAGTGAACTTCAAGCGGCCAAGTTAACGAAGAAAACACGAATTCATATAGAACGAGGTAAAGAGGCGGGGTATATTCAATTATGCAAAGATTACTTTTGTGAGCAGCCAAGTTACTCTGATGCCATGTTTTGGCGCCGATTTAGAATGACCAAGCGACTGTTTATGCGGATTGTTGAAAGACTATCTAATGAGGTGCCATTCTTTCAACAGAGACCAGATGCCACCGGAAGACTCGGTTTTCATGTACTACAAAAATGTACAGCCGACATTCGTCTTTTAGCTTACGGTGTTGCACCTGATGCGATTGATGAATACCTCCGGATGAGTGCCAGCACTAGCAGAATTTGCTTAGAAAAATTTGTGGTCGGAGTTATACATTTATTCGAAAACGAGTATTTGAGAATGCCAACACCAGAGGATCTCCAACGATTACTAGATATCGGTGAGTTTCGGGGATTTCCCGGGATGATAGGAAGCATTGATTGTATGCACTGGGAGTGGAAGAATTGTCCAATAGTTTGTAAAGGACAATATTCACGTGGACATAACAAACCCACAATTGTTTTAGAGGCAGTGGCTTCACAAGATCTGTGGATTTGGCATGCATTTTTTGGACCTCCAGGTACTTGTAATGATATTAATGTTCTTGACCGTTCACCAGTTTTTGATGATATATTACAAGGTCGAGCTCCTACGGTGAACTATGTTGTCAATGGACGTCAATACCATATGGCTTATTATCTCACATATGGTATATATCCTAAGTGGGCAACGTTCGTCCAATCAATTTCTCGACCACAAGATGAGAAATCATCATTATTTGCTACTTATCAAGAAGCTGTCAGAAAAGATGTTGAGCGTACTTTTGGAGTGTTGCAAGCTCGGTTTGCTATTGTTCGAAACCCATCTCTTTGCTTGGATAAAGCAAAAATAGGTAACATAATGAGGGCATGTATCATATTGCACAATATGATCGCTGAAGACGAACGAGACCAATATGCACTCAATATGATTTATCAGAATTCGAATTAGAAGAAGGAAGCAGGACCTCACATGTGGAGTTCACGTATTCTACGGAGACGCCTACCAATGTAAACAATATGGTGGCCAATCGAGCTCGAATTCGAGAGGAAAGAATGCATAACCAATTAAAAGCTGATTTGGTTGAGCATATTTGGGAAAAATTTGGCACAAATGAAAACTAGAACCAAATTAGTTGTGACATTTATTCTACGTTTCAATGTATTTCATTTTGTATTTTATTATTATTTTAAGAACCATTATTGAGTATCACCATTAAACCCATCAAATTTAACATAATCTACTTTAGTCTCATACAATAAATTAATATTACATATAATACTAAATAATTCTTTAGAAACTTATTAAGTTATCACCACTAAACATGCTCTCATACTCTCACCGTCTCTTCCTCTTCTCGCCATTCTCTGCTTTTCTCCTCCGGTTTTCCTGTTCCTCCTACCGATTTCTAGGGTTTTCAAAGAGATTTTGTCATTATCATCCTCCAAGAAAGTCAAAGTTGATTCCTTTTCTCCTCTTCAACCATATCAACTTTCTCTTTCGTTCTTCTCCAACGGTACTTCTGATCAACCTCTCTGTTTTTTTTTTTTTGGGTAAAAAACCTTCCTTTCGGGCCTGTGTTGATCTTATCTGTGAAACTACAGCGATTTTTTCATTATCATCATCGAAGAAGGTAAATTTTTATCATGTTTTTCTTTAGTTTTCTTTGCAAGTCACGATTTTGGGTTGCTTTCATTAATCTGTAAACTAGGAAATTTGTCTTTGATTTTCATCAAATGCATTATTAGGCGATAAAAATCTGACCTTTGTAGTTTATACCTCTCCGAAGATAAAAAAAGTATCCATAAATTCAATCTGAATCTTAATACCACATGGATAGTCTGGGAAACTTTGTTGTGATATCTTTCGTTACAGATGCTTTATTGCTTTATCGCTTTCATATGGACTCTAAATTTTCCTTAACTTGATCATTCTTTTTTCTATATAGTGCCTCAGTGACATCTTAGTACAAATCTCAGTGAGCTAATTAGTACAAATCTCAGTGAGCTTATTAACAGTCAGTTAATTCCACCATAGTCCTGCGTTTGGATCCAATTGTAAATTTTGTTTGGGAAACTGTAATAGTCTGGGAGACTTAGTTGTGGATCCTTCGTTACAGATGCTTTGTTGCTTTAACCTTTGTATATATAAAAAAAGAAATACTCTGATTGGATGGAAAAAGTATATATAGTACAAATCTTAGTGCTTTTATTAACCGTCAATTATTTGCACCATAATCTTGCGTTTGGTTCTTCAATTGTATAGCTAATTTTGTTTGATGTTTGATCATGTCTCTGTATTTCAGATGAGCTTTAGGCGATTGGTCAAAATATAGAAATCGATAGCTTGAGAAACACGGATAAGAAAATAACTCTTTCTTATTAAGTTAAAGAAAAACTAACCTCAAAACTTTAACTCTCAAATCTCATAAGTTGTGTTACATGTTAGCACCTCCTAATATAAGTTAGACAAACCTAAGAAAAATGGAAAACTAACTTATTTTTGGATAACTCCCAGAAGATAACTTTAACATATATTTAGATGACTCCTAAATATAGTCGTTTTTCATTTCTTTTCATATCTTGGACTTCAAGATTATGTCAACATTCTCCCCTTTAAACTTGAAGTCTTCTTCACTCATGTCATGCATTCCAATGCAGTCCCTCATTTCCGTGAACTTAGCTTTGCCGAGAGCTTTTGTCAAAATGTCAGCCTTTTGTTCACTACCTGGAACGTGTTCTACTTCTATTAACTCATTTTCCACGCATTCTCTTATGAAGTGGTATCTTGTATGAATGTGTTGCTGCGTCCATGGAACACTGGGTTCTTGGTAAGAGCAATTGCCGACATGTTGTCCACTCGGATGGTTACCTTCTCATATACCTGCCCGACAACTTCCCTCAATAAGTCTTGCAGCCAGATAACCTGTTTAGCAGCTTCTGTGGCAGCCATAAACTCAGCTTCACAGGATGATAAGGCAACTGTCTCTTGTTTCTGTGAGCACCAACTAATCGGGCTATCATCAAGGTAAAATACATGACCCGTCGTGCTCCTTCCATCATCAACGTCCACGTTATGAGAGCTATCACTATAGCCAACGAGTTTTATACTTCCATTATCAACGTTCCTACGCTTGAAAGCAAGTCCAAGTGTAGACGTTCCGCGTAGGTACCTTAAGACCTGCTTTAAAGCTGCTCCGTGTGACTCTTTAGGAGCCTGCATATACCTGCTTAGAACACCAACACTGTAAGACAAATCGGGTCGCGTGTGAAGCAAGTATCTCAAACATGCTATGATTTGTTTGTACTCTTTCTCGTCAATACTCTTCTCGGTTGGAGCCTTGGACAGTTTTAGGTTCATGTCCATCGGTACATGTGAGAGGTTGCAGCTGCTCATAACCGATTTCTTCTAAAATCTTCAAGGCATATCTTTCTTGTTTGAGTATGATTCCTTCATTGAGTTGTTGAACCTCAATTCCAAGATAATATGTTAAAACACCAAGATCACTCATCTTAAAGCTTGCGGCCATTTGTTTCTTGAACTCAAGTATTGACCTTAACGATGAGCCTGTGACAAGTAGATCATCAACGTAAACCACCACAATAAGAAGGTATTTATCCGCTCCTTTTTGGTATAGAGATGGTTCATTCAAACACCTGTGAAACTTCAAATCCCGAAGACTCTTGTTTAACTTGGCATTCCACGCCCCAGGTGCCTGTTTTAGACCATAGAGAGCTTTATTCAACTTATAGACTTTGTCTTTACTTGAAACTACAAAACCTTATGGCTGTGTAACATAGACTTCTTCTTTTAACTCTCCATGAAAAAATGCTGTCTTTACATCTAGATGATGTACTTCCCAAGTATTAGAGGCTACTAAGGCAATGACAAAGCGAATAGTTTCAATACGCGTTACTGGAGCAAATACCTCTTCATAATCAATCCCATATCGTTGAGTATACCCTTTTGCAACCAAGCGTGCTTTATACTTGTTGATGCTACCATCCGAGTTACGTTTCACCTTGAAAATCCATTTTAGACCTATCGACTTCACTCCCAAAGGTGTATCGACAAGCGTCCATGTTTTATTTTTCTCTATAGAATTCAGCTCCTCTTTGCATGCATCAACCCGGACTTTTGTATCTTTTGCTTCGTTCCAGCTCCATGGTTTGTCATTTACTATCATCAATAATCGTTCGCTTTCTTTCTCTGCCATAAGCACATAATCATCATATCGTGCAGACATGCTTCTTGTCCTGTTCGACCTTCGTAGCTATGGAGAAACATGGGTGGTTTCTTCTTCTTCAGAATCATTGCCAACTTCATAACCATTCTCTTCTATCTCGGGTTCATCCTCACTCACGCCTCGGGTTTCTTGACTGATTCCCATGTGATCTCCGTCTTCCTTCCAGTCGAATTCAAATGTTTCTGATCCTTCTTCGACATGTTTTCCAGCATTCCAGCTCCAACCTTTGGTCTCATCGAATAGTACATCGCGGCTTACTGTAACTCTTTTGTTGGTGGGATCATATAGACGATAAGCCTTCGAACCTGGTTCTATTCCCAAATGTATCAACGTCCTAGATCTATCATCAAGTTTCTTTCTTCCAGCCGCTTCGGTTCTAGTATATGCTATACACCCAAACACTATAAGATGTCCGAGGTTCAGCTTCTTACCCTTCAACGTGTCGTATGGTGTTCTACCTTCTAGTGATCTTGTTGAAATCCTATTGATTAAATAGGTAGCATGTCTTAAAGCTTCTCCCCATAAATAGTTTGGCAAAATTTTGTGCTTTAAGATACTTCTTGTCATTTCCATTAGAGTTCTATTTTGTCTTTCCACTACTCCGTTCTGTTGGGAAGAATATGGTGCTGTCAGGTCCCTTTGGATTCCATTTTTATCGCAAAAATCTTGAAGTTTAGAGGACACGAATTTTCCACCTCTATCGGTTCGAAAAGTTTGAACCTTTTCTCGTGTTTTTTGTTCTGCAAGCAACTTGAATATTTTGAATTTTTCGGCAGCTTCTCCCTTTTCCTGTAACAAGATAGTCCACATGTAGCGCGTATGATCATCAATTAACACAAATATGTACCTCTTGTGAGCTGGTGTGCTTGGTGTAATAGGTCCACACAAATCTCCATGAACAAGTTCAAGCGGTTTTGATGCTCGGTATGTAGTTGCTTGCGGAAAAGACTTTCGTGACTGTTTTCCCAATAAGCATGACACACAAGTCTCCTTCTTCACCGTGATGCTGGGAATGCCAGAGATCAAGTCTCTATTGATCATCATCTTCATTGTATCGACATTGACATGCCCTAGACGAGCATGCCATTTTGATGAGTCGGTTAGTGAGCTTAAGAAACACTTAAGACTATCGACCTCTAACGTGACCTTGTAAAGACGGTTTCTCAACCTTGTTGTCTTCACCATTAGCCTCCCTAATCGATCATAGAGTACTAACTCTTCTCCCTTCATTCTAACTTCACAACCCACTTCCGTTGCTTGACCAAGACTCAAAATATTTGATCTTAAACTCGATATCTAATATACGTTATTTAAGATCTTCCTTTCTCCACCTTCGAAAACAAACTGAACCGAACCTCTTCCTTCAATGTTGACACGTGAATCATCCTCAAATCTCACCTTTCCTGAAACCGTTTTGTCAAGTTCCGAAAAGAATGTTCTATTCCCACTCATATGGTTGCTTGCACCATTAGCAAGATACCATATGTTTGTTGTATCTAGGTCAACTTCAAACATACTCGACTTCACATTCTCTTCATTGAGATAGACTACTTCGTGTACCATTAATTCATCTGCCTCATGTATATCTTCCTCTTTCTTTTCAACCGCTTCTTGCAGCTTAAGTAATCTATCTGGACAATCTGAGGCAAAGTGTCCAAGTTTATCACAGTGATAACATGTGATATTTGAGGCATCTCTCTCCCTATCTCGTCCTTGCTTGTTCCAACCATTCTGATATGTGCCACGACCTCGGTCTCTTCCTCTGCCGCGACCAGCTCTACCCCTTCATCTTCCTCCTGATTTTTCTTGCTGAGAGTCAAAGCTGGCATACATCAGCTTGCTTTGGTCTTCTTGTTGATCATCCGCTTCTTCCGCGACTCTTTCCTCGTACGCTTTAAGTCTCCCAACAATATCCTCAAAGCTGGTGGAGTTGAGATCAAGTACTTGCTCCAAGGATGCAACTATATGTATGTACTTCTTGCGCGGTAGGGTTTTAAGAAATTTCTTGACGATCTTTGGTTCATCGATTGTCTCTCCTAAGGCAGCTGATTTTGCGGTGATTTCAGCGAGCCATCCTACAAACGCATCAATACTATCGTCTTCCTTCATTTTTAGTTTGTCAAACTCGGCCATTAGAGTTTGTATCCTCGCATCTTTCACCATGTCTGCTCCAACATGCCGGGTTTTGATTGCATCCCATATAGATTTTGATGTGTCTAAATTTCCCACTTGAAGAATCAAAGTTTTAGGAATTGATTGAAATAACAATGCAATAACTATGTTATTCTTCTCATCACTTTTGGTTCCGGGGTCAATGGTTTCCCAAACTTTATTGATTTTGAGAATTATCTTCATCCTCATGGCCCAAACGGTGTAGTTGCTGCTGTTAAGCATGGGGCATTTAATTGAAGAGGGGCCGGTCTCGCTGATTTTGATCTTCGTGTCTTCATCTTTCTTGTCTCCCATCGCCGATTTAGTTTCACTTCTTTGCACGAGTTGCTAGGGCTCGTTTGTTACGGTGTGAGTTTGAGCAAGACTTCTCCTTCGTTGCACAATTTGATTGAACAAGGCTCTGATACCAAATATAGAAATCTATAGCTTGAGAAACACGTATAAGAAAATAACTCTTTCTTATTAAGTTAAGGAAAAACTAACCTCAAAACCTTAACTCTCAAATCTCATAAGTTGTGTTACATTATCACCTCCTTATATAAGTTAGACAAAGCTAAGACAAATGGAAAACTAAATTATTTTTGATAACTCCTAAAAGACAACTTTAACATATATTTAGATGACTCCTAAATATAGTTGTTTTCCATTTCTTTTTGTATCTTGGACTTGAAGATTATGTCAACACAAAAGACAATTAGTTTTAGATGATGATGAAGATGAAGATGTTTTTTACAATTTCCAAGTTCTTTTACCCAACGGTACCAGCATAAAACTCACTTTATACAATCCAGAACCCTGAAATGGCCATACAGAATTTTGTCGATTTGATAAAAACAGAGTACGACAAAGCAAGGAAAAATTGTTTGTTGCGAAGTAAAA
>JAKUCM010001206.1:0-76539 GCA_023374145.1 Lepidium sativum | reverse complement strand
TCGATCTCTCGTCGGACATCATTGGAGGACAAGCAAAGAAAAAACTTGTGTTTAGGTATGCCTCCTTTAATCCAGATCTCCTTCAACCAATTGACTGTTGGGTTATGAGCTTTTAGGATTTGATATATTTCTCCAATAGAATAAGTCATCTTAAGCATTACACTAGGCTCACATGAATAGCTATCTTGAGACTCATGGAGATTCACAGTAGAGAGATAAGCGTGAATATTAATCAATTCCTCTGAACATACATTTGGCAGTCTCTGTTGAGAATATAAACTTGATTTTGGATCAAGTTAATGTTGGGTAAAATCCAATTAACTTATATTGGGCTAAACCCATTTCTTGATCCATTATCTAGAAGTATCTAAAACTCAACCTCTTTTGAATGTTCTAGAGAATTTGAGAGAGAAATATCTACACATTTATCTAGATTATTATAATAAAATATTAGTAGAACTCTCTAGATTTAGGATTAAAATATTAAATATTGTGTACTTTGGAGGCTATAAATACCTCCTCTCCCTTATCATTTGAAATAATCCAAGAAATAATAAATCCTCTTAAATAATAAAAAGTTTCTTCTTCTAAAATCATCTATCCTCTTCAAAATTCTCCAAACACTTTCTCTTAAATACTTTCTCCATCACTTCTAAAATAATTTTCCTTCCAACAAAGTGGTATTAGAGCTAGAAGATTTTTTAAGAAGATGACAAGTAATGGTGTTCCCTTCCAAGTTCCGATGCTCACAAAGAACAACTATGATACTTGGAGTTTAAGGATGACGGCTATCTTAGGAGCACATGATGCATGGGAAGTCGTCGAGAAAGGGTACATCGAACCGGAGAATGAAGGTAGTCTATCTCAAACTCAAAAGGATAGTTTAAGAGATTCAAGGAAGAGAGACAAGAAGGCTCTCTGTCTAATCTATCAAGGATTAGATGAAGATACGTTCGAGAAAGTTGCTGAAGCAAAGACAGCAAAGCAAGCATGGGAAAAGCTTCGTACTTCATACAAAGGTGTCGATCAAGTAAAGAAGGTACGTCTTCAAACTCTAAGAGGAGAATTTGAAGCATTACAAATGAAGGAAGGAGAACTTGTGTCGGATTATTTTTCAAGAGTTTTGATGGTAACTAATAATCTAAAAAGAAATGGTGAGAAGCTAGAGGATGTGAGAATCATGGAGAAATTTCTTAGATCGTTGGTTCCAAAGTTCGAGCATATAGTTACCATCATAGAAGAGACAAAAGATTTGGAGGCTATGACGATAGAGGAACTTCTTGGATCATTACAAGCATATGAAGAAAAGAAGAAGATGAAAGAAGATATCGTGGAGCAAGTTCTTAAGTTGAAAATCAATCAAGAAACTGACCGAAATCATCTAAGACAAAGTGGCGGTCAATTTCAAGGAAGAGGTCGTGGTGGATATGGAAGAAATTGGAGACCATACGAAGAAAACTCTAACCAAAAAGGAGGAAGCTCATCAAGAGGTCGTGGACGAGAATCTATGAAATCAAGGTACGATAAGTCAAGTCTTAAATGTTACAATTGCAAAAAGTTTGGACACTATGCTTCCGAATGTAAGGCTCCAATCAACAAAAAAGTTGAAGAGAGGTCCAACTACGTTGAAGAAATAAGTCATAAAGGAGATATGCTATTGATGGCTTATAAGAAAGATGAACGAGATGAGATTCACAAGTGGTACCTTGATAGTGGAGCAAGTAATCATATGTGTGGAAAAAGAAGCATGTTCACGGAGCTTGATGAGTCGGTGAAAGGAAACGTAGCTTTGGGAGATGAATCAAAAATGGAGGTAAAAGGTAAAGGAAATATTCTATTCGATTAAAGAATGGAGATCATCAATTTATATCCAATGTCTACTACATCCCAAGTATGAAGACCAACATCTTAAGTCTAGGACAACTCGTAGAGAAAGGTTATAACATTCGACTCAAGGACAATAACCTTTCTTTAAGAGACAATGCCAACAATCTCATTACCAAGGTGCCGATGACAAAGAATATAATGTTTATTCTTAACATTCAAAGTGACATCGCACAATGTCTCAAGATGTGTTATAAGGAGGATTCTTGGCTTTGGCATCTTCGATTCGGGCATCTAAATTTTGGAAGTTTAAAGCTACTTTCCAAGAAAGAAATGGTGAGAGGATTGCCTTGTATCAACCATCCAAATCAAGTGTGTGAAGGGTGTTTACTTGGAAAACAATTCAAAACTAGTTTTCCAAAGGAGTCAGATACAAGAGCTAGGAAGCCGTTGGAACTTATCCACACAGATGTTTGTGGTCCATTCAAGCCAAAATCACTTGGTAAAAGTAACTACTTCCTTCTCTTTATTGATGATTTTTCAAGAAAAACATGGGTTTACTTTTTGAAGGAAAAATCCGAGGTGTTCGAAAACTTTAAAAAGTTTAAAGCCCAAGTCGAGAAGGAAAGTGGTTTTGTCATCAAAGTCATGAGATCTGATCGTGGAGGAGAGTTCACTTCTAAGTAGTTTTTGAAGTATTGTGAAGACAATGGCATTAGAAGACAATTGACGGTTCCAAGATCCCCTCAACAAAATGGAGTAGTGGAAAGAAAAAATAGAACAATTCTTGATATGGCAAGAAGCATGCTCAAAAGTAAGAAACTACCAAAGGAGTTTTGGGCAGAAGCAGTAGCATGTGCAGTCTACATATCAAACCGATCTCCGACAAGAAGCATTTCAGAAAAGACACCACAAGAAACTTGGAGTGGAAGAAAGCCCGGCGTTTCACATCTAAGAGTCTTTGGAAGCCTTGCTCACGCTCATGTACCAGATGAAAGGTGAAGCAAACTAGACGACAAAAGTGAGAAGTACATATTCATTGGATATGAGGCCAACTCCAAAGGTTACAAGCTCTACAATCCGGATATAAAGAAGACAATCATAAGTCGAAATGTCATTTTTGATGAAGAAGGAGAATGGGAATGGAGTTCAAATGATGAAGAGTACAATTTTTTTCCTTCTTTTGAAGAAGAGACTTTGGAGCAACCAAGAGAAGATCATGTTACACCACCAATTTCAACAACTACAAGCTCTCATGAAGATGAAAGTCCAAGCCAAGGGATTGCACGTTTCAGAAGTCTACAAGAACTTTACGAGGTAACCGAAAATCAAGACAATCTTACCTTATTTTGTCTATTTGCGGATTGCGAGCCTATAAATTTCAAAGAAGCTCAAGAAAAGATGACATGGAGGAATGCAATGGAGGAGGAAATCAAGTCTATACAGAAGAATGACACATGGGAGTTAGCTTCACTTCCAAATGGGCACAAAGCAATCGGTGTGAAGTGGGTGTACAAAGCAAAGAAGAATGCTAAAGGAGAAATTGAAAGATACAAAGCAAGATTGGTGGCAAAAGGCTATAGTCAAAGAGCAGAAATTGACTATGATGAGGTATTCGCTCTAGTTGCTCGCTTATAAACTGTTAGACTAATCATTTCATTGGCGGCTCAAAACAAATGGAGAATACATTAAATGGATGTCAAGTCAGCCTTCTTAAATGGTGATCTGAATGAAGAAGTCTATATTGAGCAACCACAAGGTTTCATTATCAAGGGAGAAGAAGATAAAGTCTTAAGGTTGAAGAATGCGCTATATGGATTAAAACAAGCCCCAAGAGCCTGGAATACTCGGATTGATAAGTACATCAAAGAGAAGGACTTCATCAAGTGTCCATATGAGCATGCACTTTATATTAAAACTCAAAACAATGATATATTGATTGCATGCTTATATGTAGATGACTTGATATTCACAGGAAACAATCCAAGTATGTTCGAGAGATTCAAGATGGAGATGATAAACGAGTTTGAAATGACAGACATTGGACTAATGTCTTACTATCTTGGAATTGAAGTAAAGCAAGACGATGATGGAATATTCATCACTCAAGAAGCCTATGCAAAAGAGGTTCTTAAGAAATTTAAGATGGATGACTCAAATCCAGTTTGTACGCCAATGGAATGTGGAACCAAGTTATCAAAGCACGAAGAAGGAGAGAGTATCGATCCAACAATCTTTAAGAGCTTAGTTGGGAGTTTACACTACTTGACGTGCACAAGACCTGACATCTTATATGCAGTCGGAGTTATGAGTCGATACATGGAGCATCCAACTACTACTCATTTTAAAGCAGCAAAGAGGATTCTTCGTTATATCAAGGGTACCACAGATTTTGGTCTTTATTACTCCGTTTCTAATAATTACAAGCTTGTTGGATATAGTGATAGCGATTGGAGTGGAGACATAGACGATCGAAAAAGCACAAGTGGTTTTGTGTTCTACATTGGAGATAAGGCTTTTACATGGGTGTCAAAGAAGCAACCGATTGTCACCCTTTCTACTTGTGAAGCGGAGTATGTAACGGCTACTTCATGTGTTTGCCATGCTATATGGTTGCGGAACTTACTAAAGGAGCTAAACTTTTAACAAGAGGAGCCAACAAAGATTTTTGTGGATAACAAGTCGGTTATAGCTTTGGCGAAGAACCCAGTGTTTCATGATCGGAGTAAGCATATTGACACTCGTTATCACTACATTCGAGAGTGTGTTTCCAAGAAGGATGTGCAATTGGAGTATGTGAAGAGAAATGATCAAGTGGCAGACATCTTCATCAAACCTCTTAAGCGGGAAGACTTTATCAAGATGCGGAGTATGCTTGGAGTAGCAAAATCAAGTTTAAGAGGGGGTGTTGAGAATATAAACTTGATTTTGGATCATGTTAATGTTGGGTAAAATCCAATTAACTTATATTGGGCTAAACCCATTTCTTGATCCATTATCTAAAAGTATCTAAAACTCAACCTCTTTTGAATGTTCTAGAGAATTTGAGAGAGAAATATCTACACATTTATCTAGATTATTATAATAAAATATTAGTAGAACTCTCTAGATTTAGGATTAAAATATTCTATATATTTTGTACTTTGGAGGCTATAAATACCTCCTCTCCCTTACCATTTGAAATAATCCAAGAAATAAGAAATCCTCTTAAATAATAAAAATCTTCTTCTTCTAAAATCATCTATCCTCTTCAAAATTCTCCAAACACTTTCTCTTAAATACTTTCTCCATCACTTCTAAAATAATTTTCCTTCCAACAGTCTCCATGAATAACTCGTCCAAAGATCAAAATGAGTTCCAGTTTGCATGGTTCCTGCTGTTAAATTAAAGCCACTAAGGTAGGGCATGTTGCACTCCATTCATAGTTGACCAAAATTATATATAGTCTCTTAGCAATAGGGCATGTTGGTCTGTTATTTTTCCATGTGAATAAGGTCCCTTGAAATGACAAATCATGTATTCCCAAACTTTGCATATTGACCTCATGTCTAACATATTTGTATCCATTTGAACAACTTCAGGGGACGAGTGCTTATCAGGATGGACTATTTGATTGAAGTCTCCTCCAATGACCCAAGGATAATTAAATAGATGCAATTGATCGTTCATCTCAATTAATTATGCCCACATTGTAGCTCTAACGCTGTGAATATTATCCGCATAAATAGTTGTCATATTCTCTCTAGGGAAACCAGGGATATTTACTAAACATCACAAACTTTGGCGAGCTTGGTGAATGATAGAGAGAGAGAGAGAGAGAGAGAGAGAGAGAGAGAGAGAGAGAGAGAGAGAGGGAGAGAGAGAGAGAGAGGAGAGAGAGAGAGAGAGAGAGAGAGAGAGAGAGAGAGAGAGAGGGTGATTTCAAATAAAGATTATACGACCATCGTCATCAGCATAATGATTTGAGGTATAATTCCAGCCACAGCAACTCCTTTGTAGAACATGGTATAAGTTCAGTTCTCTTATATGAGTTTCCAAAAGGGCTCCTATACAAGGCTCATGAAAAGCCAGCTATTTATTAAGCTGAATCTGCTTGTCCAGGTCATTGAGACCCCGTACGTTCCAAAAAAAACTGATTTAGGAATCATTTAGCCTAAGAAGAAGACACTCCTTTGGTAAGGAGGCGGTCCTTTTCATTTAGTCCGTTGGGAAAGAAAAAGAATGGTCATTTTCAGAGGATAGCTTAGAACATTTGCTGGATTTTAAAGTGGGGGGAGAAGGGTTAGGGGTAAGTATAGAACATGCAAGTTGCTGGGAGAGGTTTGGGCGAGTTTAAACTAGATTTAGGGTCAGGGAGAATGGGAGCAGAAGGCATTGAAGAAGAAAGGGGTATAGGATTAAAATTGGTTTGGGGAGAAATGGGAGAAGATGTGGGTTTTGGGACCCAAATTTGGGTGGATTGAGGGCAAAGTTTGGAATGATGGCCAATAAGTTTACAGTGGGACCAAGTTGCAGGGATCCAAGGATATGCAACTTCAAGGCTAATCACCTTACCGTTATCTCTTACTAACTCCACCTTTTTTGGGATGGTTTTGTGCAGGTCAACTTCAACTAGACAATGTGCTTCAGATATGTTAGTGAGACCTCATGTAAAATTATCAACTTCCTTAGGCTCTCCAACTAATCCAGCAATAAGACTCCAGCCTCGGCGGTCATCAAATCAAAAGGGATTTCTTTAAAGTGGACCCACAAGGGTAAGAGGACGGTGGTTGGTTTGAATTCATACATGGACCCAACAGTCTATTTCTCAACATAGAACAAAAGAGTCAGCTATGTGCCATAAGTTTTTCTCTAGAATCTTATCCTTGAGGTAGCTACTCAAGATTCTGAAAAGTATAGATCTTGTTGCTAGATGAGTATGAACTCTATTTTCTTATTTTTCCCATACTTTGTATAACACTATGAGGAGGAAGTTTACCAGAAAAGTGACCAACTAGGTAATCCTTATGCGCTGAAACACCTCTGCTGAAAACTTCATCAGATACGTTCACTCTTGGAATAGCCTCAGGAGATAGTTCAACGGGAGCTATGCGGTGCAGCAATTTATTTGTATAGTTTTTGACTTTGGAAACATAGATTTGAACAATCGTAGGGCTAGGGTTGCAAATAGGGCAGAGGAAGTAAAAGGGGTAGTAACCAAGATGGGATTGGAGTTAGGGTTTGGATTCGGGAGGACAAAGGTAATTGATGGGCGAGGGAGAATGGAATTTATAACTGAGAGTTTTCAGGTTTTGTGGAGCGGTCTGAACTATTCTCCTGAGGAGGTGGAGTCCACAGATAGACCCCTTTTCATGTATTCAAATGGACTGTTAGATAGGTTCATATCTGTGTAAGGGTGTCCAAAAGAATTATGAATTAATTTCTAGTGTTCTGGAATCAAACCGCGACCATGATAACACCCCAGACTTGTCGTTTACTACCAGACCACAACATTTCGAACACGGTCTGGTGTTTTGTCATCATACAATCGCATTGGCATTTTAACATCACGAATTTTATATGTAACGCACATCATGACTTTTTATCTAACAAATTAGAAGAATATATTTAAGTCAAAAGCGTACCTTCTTAGGATCAGAAATACAAAAAGAATGGAAACAAACTTGAGAATTTAAAGTTAAAAAATAAGAAGGTATAGATATATATATATATATATATATATATATATGTGTGTGTGTGAATGAATGAAGAAGTATGAATGCATGATCAAGCATATATCCTCATTCGATCGACCACTTTGTAAACATCATCGATGTCATCATCATCGTCATCTTTCACCTCTTCCACACATCGCTCATTATCGTCCCGGAAGCTACCATGACCGCCACATCCTCCTTTGATGATTTCAGACTCGGCACCAGAATCTACTCTCATGAAGAAAGTGCATAAGAGAAGTGTTAGGGAGCAACAAATAATAAACTCTCTCGATGTAGCCATGGATCAAACACTTTCGATCTTTCTTTTGTCTGAAACAATTCAATGAAACTACTACTTTAAAAGCTGTCTCCTTTTCCTTTTTATGATGTTCTTTTGTTATGTTTTCTCTTACAACTATGCTTTATATATAAGAATTGAATTTACTATTAATGGAGTTAAAGAGTTTTCTTCTGTGCTGGTCTTAAGGCTAAGTACCTGTTGCAGTTTTTATTAAAGTTCTTCAAAAAGAACATTTATTTAAACATGTGAATTAATATGGCTGTGAATATTGAAACTTAAATGATTCATTGTACACATAAATTGTTGAATTTTTTTGTATATAGCAGCTAACAACTTATATTTATACATACCTTTAATCATCTTATATATTAAAGTAAGAGATATTTTTATTTTGGTAAAATTTAGGATAAAATTAATTTAAAATTCATAACAACCCTTAAAAATAAATATAAGGTATCTATTGTTACAATTTTTTTAATATAAAAGTTATAAATTAATAAAAACTTAAAAGAAAATTTATAGAAAGCTAAAATTTAACAGTAAATATATCGGTTACAGTTCGGTTAATTATTCGATTTTGGTTTTAGTTTTTCAAGTGTCAGGTTCGGTTCGGGTTCGATTCCTCTAATCATTTCGATTTTAGTTCGGATCTTAGGACTCTAAAACAACATTCCAAAATATCAACACGGGTTTAAAAATAAAACAAATCTGCGGGTTTTGTTATGAATTTGTATATATATATATATATATATATCTAATTTATAAAAAAAAACTCTAAAAAAACTCAAATTTAATAAAAATATATCGGATATAAATTAAGTTATTGATTTGATTCTGATTCATGTTTGGATTCAGTTTTTTGGGTACATATACTTAGGACCCCATTTTGAAATTTTGTTGAGTTTGGTTCCTCTAATACGGTATTTTGGTTCTTTTGATTTAAGATATGTATTATTTTTCGGACAGAGTTTGATTTGGTACAGATCGAGTTAGGATTCGGATATTTTTTATATAAAACTTCAAAATTAAACAGATTTAATAGATTGTAGATTTGGTTATTGAGGTATAGTTTCAGATTTGGTTTGGTTTTCCAAATACCTAGATTTAGGATCTATTGAGTTTATTTTGTCGAATTTAGTTCTCTTAATTCAAGTTGATATTGGTTTGGATATCATATTTAAAAATAATATTCAAAATATAAATATGAATTCTAAAAAAATAAATACAAGTTGAGAAAAACAATTAAATTTCGCACTTTGGCATGGGTAATATTAATGTGTTTATGTTTGGACGTGGTAGATTAGTTTCTGTATGAAGTAGACTTGGGCCTTCGGGCTAAAATTTTATTTTATAGACCCAATAGTCAAAGTAAATGAAACTCGTCTTGTGAATCTAATAAAGGTCCATCGTCACCGAGATATTCTTCAGCACGAACTTCTCACCGATCAGAAAAATCGTCGACTACGACCACCACCATCGTCCCTCCGTCATGCCGGAGATCGACACGTTGTTTGAAACAATCAATGTTCGGGACCTCCTCGCCGGACATGATCTTAATGACCCCACCACTCCGTTATCGGCGCCGGATCTCCGCCTCCTCATAAACCGCTTGGAGTCTCATTCCCTGCGAATCAAGTCCAAAGTTCAGTCCTACCTCGTTTCCCATCACTCTGATTTCTCAGAGCTCTTCTCTGTCTGTCAAGACGCCGTCTCGAGGACTCGTTTGATCTCCGACGACGTCTCCGATGTCCTACAATTGGTTTCTGACCGTCCGATTGATGTTGAGATTCGTAGTGTAGTGGATGAGATAACCGAAAAGACGAAAGAAGTGAAATTGAAGAGAGAATCGCTTGATTTCGTGAGTGCGATCGTGGGGATCTGTGAGGCATTACAGGAAACGAAGAAAGCTTTGAAAGACGGACGTTTTAGATTCGCCGCTGAGAGAATCAGAGAGCTGAAAGTCGTATTGAGGATTGGTGAAGAGGAAGAAGGAGAACCTGTGGCCTATGGTTTGCTTAGGAAGGAATGGTCAGACTGCTTTGATGAGGTGAGCTAAAATGTCAAGCATGGATTGAATAAATTGAAACCTTAGTTTAGCTCGAGAGATAATGTCTAGGTAGGTGTCTTTCATCTTCAAAATTGCATCCACACTCGAATTCTCATTTCAGTTATAGAAATCTCCGATAAAACGGAATTCAATAAGTTTAAAGTTCTATTTTTCCTGAAGAATCGTGTCTGCGCTTGTAGATTCAAGAGGTTCTTTCAAAGTTCATGGAGAATGCAGTGCAGTTTGATCTAGACTCGCGTACTCTCCGGATTTGTTATCAGCTAAGCATTGGTGAGACTGCTGGAATTACTCTTAGTACTGTTCTCGAGGCAATGGAGGTATGATTATGATTTAACATCTATATCTGGCTAAATTCATTTCATTTTCAATACTATTTTTCGGTATTAAGTCTTTTGTTTTTACATTCTCTGGCATTCAAACTGTAATGGATTTTTCTAGGTGACTGGAATATTAGACTATGGGCTTGCGAAAGCAGCTGACTTGATCTTCAAGCATGTTATCATACCAGCTGTAGCTCATGCGTCTACTTTTATCGCTGTAGAAGATTTAAGAAAAAGCTCAGGGGATTTATCCGAAGCGACATTAAGGCTAGAGCAATCTTCAGATCATAAGGTAGCTATTCCTCTGGTATAGATGAGATCTGGACGAGTCCATTATTGATCTCAGGAATTCTATCTTTTTCTCTAGTGTACAGATTATGTCCTTATTGTATTTTCTGCATAGGTCTGTGTCCTCAAACTTTTATATGCTTACCTTCTTGAATGTAGATTGAAGATGCGGATGGAGATGCAATATATTCAGGAATTTTTAAGGTTGTTACGTTCATTTGCAGTTCCTTGTGCTTTGGAAACATTGCATGGATCCATTCTTTTGGGAGATTGATATGGCCAAGAATATCAGAACTGATTATTTCTAAGTTTCTTTCAAAGGTTCACTTCTATAATTCATGATTTTTTGGTATCATAATCAACATTTCTTTGGTAGAAACAGAGAGAGCACTCTTCTTCTTTATGCTTCGCCTGTTGTCTGTTAAAAGGTTGTTGTTGCCTTTGGAGTCAGGTTGTCCCAGAAGATGCTTCAAAACTTGCTGACTTTCAGAAAATTATCGAGCGGACCTCAGAATTTGAAGCAGCTCTTAAGGAACTGAATTTTGTTTCACCACCTGACGCTGAGAGTAAGCTCAGCAAATATGCTGAGAATGTTGAGGTTCATTTTGCATCTAAAAAGAAGATAGAAATTTTAGCGAAAGCAAGAAATTTGCTGTTGCAGTGTAACTTTATGATTCCCCAGGTGAGCTTTGATTATCATCATATTTAATGCCTTCTCATGTTAAAAGATCCAAATTGTGAAATCTTTTTTCAGGAACATGCTATGATGAATGTTGACTTAAAGTCTGATGGTGTCGAATCTTTAGACGTGAATTCTTCCAAGCACATTGTTCACTTACTTTTCTCTTCTGAGAGGTGTGTGGTATCTGAAGCTGCATTGCAACTTATGCATTTGGTGCATAAGGCGCTTGAGGTGACTCTTTTCAGACTTGGGTGATGCAATGTTCACATTTTTCGCATACACTTGGGGTAATAAACTCCTTTTTCTTCAGGATGTTTGTGTGTCTTCTACAAGGGTTGCTTCAGAGTTCTACAATGCTGCTCGAGATTCTATTCTTCTATATGAAGCTGTTGTTCCCGTCAAGGTCAGTGAAAGAAAATTTAGAAGATCCAGTAACTAGAATAGGGCTTCATTCACAAATAAATGCAAAGCCTTATCTTTCTTTTTTCCTTACTCTCTCAAAATGTAAAGCTAGAGAAACAACTCAATGGCATCAATCAAGCTGCTGTTCTTCTGCATAACGATTGTCTATATTTGTTTGAAGAGATACTTGGACTTGCTTTTGAGGTATGGACAGATATGTGTTTTAAGGAAGTTCGACCGCTGTTGTGGGACTTATTTTTGATGATTAAGAAATTGTCGTCTTAAGCAGCTAATACATTACAATGTGAATATTACTGTTTTACTCTGCTGACTATATAATTCTTTTTGTTCACAGTATCGTGCTAGCTTCCCTAGCTTCATCAAGGAATATGCAGTTTTTGCTGATGTAGCCCCAAGATTTAAATTGATGGCAGAAGAAGTTTTGCAAAAACAAGTTCATCTAGTAATTTCAAGTTTGCGAGAGGTAAATTACGAAATGTACTTAATGCTTTTATAAAGTAACATTATGTGAAGTTTAAAGAGTATTGATTTCCTGTCTAACATTTTGCATCTGTCATCAGGCAATAGACAGTGCTGATGGGTTTCAGAATACTCATCAAATGAAACAATTCGAATCTGCAAAATTTAGCATTGAGCAGGTAAAAGCTGAGACTTGGATTTGTTTGCTCTTCTTATTTTACCTTCTTTCCAATCAAATGTCAGTTTTATCAAAAAAATGCAAATGTTATATAGGTTGTCTTTAGTCTTGAGAAAGTGCATATGATATGGGAGCCTGTGTTACGACCCAAAATTTACAAGCAGAGCATGTGCGTAGTTTTGGAGTCAGTATTTCGCAGAATAGCCAAAGATATTCTTCTTCTAGACGACATGGCTGCTGATGAAACTCTTCAGGTAGCTGTTTCTCTTTGCTAGTCGCTTGTGCAATATTATATTCTAACTGGCTATTGAAAATAGATTTGCTTATTTATTCTCAGCTACAAAGACTGATATATCTCATGTTAGAGAATCTATCTTCTTTACTCGGTACCCTGAGATCTGCAGATGACAAGTCTCGTCCTCTTGACGATCTCATACCATCTTTGCGCAAAACCCGGAAACTAGCAGGCATGTCTTTTCCTTCATTCATATCTCCTTTAGTTTATAAGGCTAACTCGGCATTGGCTTAGTATGGTTTTCTTTCGATGTCTTCTTATCTTGATTCTTATTTTCCAGAAATTTTGGATATGCCTCTTAAGTCTATAACTTCAGCTTGGGAAAGCGGCGAGTTATTTAGTTGCAATTTCTCAAGAACAGAGGTACCATTCTATATAGATCATTTTTTCTTCATAAAAACATTCTATTACCCGATAACAACTTAACCAAAGTATAGATATCTGTGTTTAATCAATTGTTCTTTAGGTTGATTATTGGTTTGGTGATTCTGAAAGCTTTGTAATGTCATTGTTGCAGGTACAAGATTTCATTAAAGCAATATTTACAGATTCGCCACTAAGAAAAGAATGCTTATGGAGAATAGACGACGTTAGCCAGTAGATTGCAATGGTATAAACTTGAGAAAAAAAAAGAAAATGTTTTTTAGATCTAAGAGGCAAGTGAAGCCTATTGGCAGAAGAGCCATGAGGTGTTTAATGTCTTGTATTATACACTCATGTAAAGAGAGTTTGTTTGAAACTCAAGGTTTAAAATGTGTGCGCCAGATTTTGTTGTACATGATTTCTAATTTGGGTGCAATCAGATCTGTGTTGCAACTTGCAAGCTAATAGTATGGGGCCAAGTACTAAGGGTTGAGTGTATTTTTTCATCATATCACAGAGACTGGCCACGTATCCACCTTTGAAACATCAGGAAGCTCTCATTTGGTTTATACTCTACAGTGTGTCCTCCTCCCTGTAAAATCAAATCAATTATATGAACTTTTTTTCAGTTGAAACAATGTAATAGTAAAATGTAAAGGCAGTGACCTTGATAGTGGCAAATGTCATATTGTTGGCATAAGTCCTTGTATAGCCAATGACTTGACTGTTAACAAACCATGGTCTCCATTCGTCAATGATTGAATAATTGAGAGATTTAATCCAAGCTTGGGTTCCAATAGAAGGTACCACCAAGTCATGATCACCACTATAAACCAACGACCTATAAAGCCCTCTCTTGCTAATGTTTAGATGATAAGGTACACTACTCTTTATATGCTCATAAGGCATATTCCAATCACATCTCACCCATTTCTTTATACTTCCCTGCAAATTACAGTAATTGATTATTACTTACTTTTTTGGTATTAATGATGATAATGATGACATAAATATATTTCTAGGCATAAATATTGGAGCCTAAATACATTATTCAGTTCGGTTTTCGGTTTCAATATTTAGGTAAGTTCGATTTTTGGTTTGTTTTGTTTTTTAACCAAACAAAACCAAATAAGAATAAAAATAATTAGTACTGAAAATATTTTAGTTACTTATTTTTACAAGTAATCAAACTTTTTCGATAAAAAATCATCCGAGCAGAATCTAAAATCTGGATGCTCAGGACTACACAAGTATATATATAAAAATGAACTTACTTTCACAACATGAAGCGCTTTACGTACATCTTCATCATTAGCCCAATAAGTAGCTATCAAATACCGATATTTCTGCATATTTCATCTCAAACATTTAGCTAAATTAACAATATCAATTGAAGTGGGTTTTGGTTTTGGTTTTGCTTACATAGCAATCAGGTGTTGGAAGAGAAAGACCTGAGTCCCTAAGATCTCTTCTTCCAGTATACTCTGTTGAAAACGGATTCGGCGATATTAAATCACACGTTGGTGTCAAAATTTGTGGGAGATTAATCCTTGCAACACACTGTCAATCATTATCATAAACACACCAATTAGGCCAAAATTAGTCTTTGCTATTAATCACAATTATTCCAATCTTATGTTTTAATTTTACCTTATTGTATTCTTCCATGAAAATCAAGCATCGAGTATTAGTAGGTTCTACTTTCATATAATTTCCTTGGCAACTTTTATGTAGCAACTATACAAACAATTTCCAGAAACCGAAAAGAGATTGCTTATATAATTTAGGTAGAGAATAAATATATCAAGACAAGAACTTCAATATAGATACCTCATAGAGTTCGTTAGAGATGAGTCCCATTGCATGAGCAAATGGAATCCTGGTAGTTGTTATCATTTTCATAAATTGTCGCTGGATTCCCAAGAATATAACCCTGTTTATATAAATTATATATATTCTCAAACAATATATACATCTTACTATATACATAATAAAATATAACTTAAAACTCTTGATTTGTATTTGATTACATGGTATGCGATTGAGTTATAATTAAATTCGAAAAAACTTTGTAACAAAAAAAAACACTTTTACATAGGAAAGTATCTTTGAATCATTCTTTTAATATATTAAATTACTGAAAAATATATTATAAAATATTGGACTTCTACCGTTACTATACTTGAACTATAAAATTTAAAATTTTAATTTAAAAAAAAAATTAAAATATAAACTCGTACGTAAAACGAATCATTTAATTTGTTATCATAAATTACTGAGTAAAGATATAGATGAACCTTCATGTTGATTAGAGGCTTGTTGTGACGTTCATTTCCTGCTTAGTGAAATTAAATCTATTAATTAAGTAAGATGAGAAGATAAACCTTTGGAGGGTTATATATAATAATGGAAGATTAAAAAAATAACCTATTGAGATGTATTGAACCAAAGCTGGAACAACTAAACCAGAGTAAGAATCTCCACCAAGATAAAAAGGGTTTGAAAGAAATTCTGGGTGCTCCATTAGCCACTGCAACAACAACAGAAACAATAGAAAATATTTTATAAATGCTTTGTACTTATAGATTATTCACTTTGAGATTGCCACCTTTTGAAGAAACTCATAGGTTTGTTTTGCTTCTCCTGTGTCACTAGGCTTCTCAGAAAGAGTAGTAGTTGAGTATGAGAAACCAGTCCCAACAGGTTGATCCAAGAATAATATGTTAGCTTCCTAATTAATCATATCAAATCAACAAACTTGAAACCAAAAAACAATCTTAATGCTTTTTTTGGGAGCGACCTTTGTCCAAGAATATGAAGTTGAGATCAGAGAAGGTAAAGTTCCATTATACTTGTCTGTTTTGAAAGTCAATGGTCCTATACATGAAAACAAAAAATCAATTTAGAGAATCAATCAAAAGACAAATATTTTCGAATTCTTTTATTACCGATCTCGAAAGCAAGACCAGACAAAACACTGCAAGCAGGTCCTCCAGTTAACCAAATTATAAGTGGGTCTTCTTCAGGATTTTTCTCTGATTTGATGAAGTAGTAGAAAAGCTGAACTTTGTCTTCTTCACCAACACCAATGTAGCTATGAAACAAATACTTAAAAGTGATTGAGTATTGTGTAATTTGAGAGTAATTATGAATATCGAAAAAGCAGAGGAATGGATAGAAGAAGCAGACCCAGTTTCAAGGTGAAAAGGAAGAGGACCTTCAAAACCAGGAAGATATGTAACTACAGAAGCTGAATCTGCTTTACGTTGAGTCATCAAGAGAAGCAATTGAAGCAGCAAAAGCAACTTCATTATCCATGCTTTGGTCATTTTTGATTAAGGTAGCTTCTGAGTTCTTCTTCGTTTTCTTTTTCTGCTATGACTTTCTCTCATTAACCAATCTCGATTTAGATATTTAATATGTGGCATCTAATCCACGACAACTATTGAATTACGTAGCAGTATAGTACTGCTTATTTTTGTCAGAAGTATAGTCCTTTTGTCTCACCATTATGCTAAGTTGCACCGAGACGGGTACGGGGACTGAAAACGAGGACTTAAAACAGCAAAATTCAAAATTTATAAAAGCGGGACAGCATGGGTGGCCTTAATTGCAGTCGAAACCAACGCAATTATTGTAAGTGGCCTTAATATATCAAGAATTTTTGTGTGAGTCAACATTATTATATTGTTAGTCTTTCTATATTATTGTAAGTGGCCTTAATTGCAGTCGAAATCAACGCATCATATCTCTCCTTCGCAATTTATAGCGTCTTCGTCTTTCCTTCCATCTTCGGATGATGGAAGAGATAATGACAAAGATTATGAGTTATATATAGTGAGGGAGTATCACCGACTTTAAGCTAACCAAATATTTCACATGAGTCGGATTTTTGTTGTACATTATCTTTACATTTTGACTAAGAAGATATATATGGATTAAGCTAATACAAATATTCGATAAATCAATAAAAATCTAGCCACGTGATTTAGTTAATCAACGATTATAGTTAAGAATCCTAAAATTCATTATGAGATCGATGAAATCATCTATATCTCCTATTATTATTTTTAGATATAAATGTTAAATATATTTACTGTCTTCTAAATAATGGATATAAAACTATATCTTGTGCAAGTGACATTTAGTTTAGTGGCATGTGGTAAGTCTACAAAAGGCTTGCACATCCTGGGATCGAGTTCCCCCGCTTGCATTTGCAAGAATTTGGCTAATGGACCGACCATTTGTGGTTAAAAAAAAAAGAAAATTATATCCCAAAAATGAAAGTACTAGCGAGAAATCAGATTTATAAAACTATATCACATGGACTTGTGTATGGTTCAATCTTATGATACGAGAGAAATGAGGTCAAGAATATAGTTCATGGACTTACATACAATAAGAGAAAAATCTGATAGATGTATAGACTTGTGTGCGGGTCAAGCGTTCAGAGATTAAACATGCATTGCCATTCATTTAATAAAACTATCTTCCATTATCACAATTCAACCTAATTTTGGCAAGAAACATGAGACGTTACTTATTTGATAATTTTTTCAGTTCGTAATCAAAGACAGGAAAATAATATATCTCTACTTAATAAAACAAATAAAACAGAGGTCCATTTTGTTTACAACCTAAACAATTACAAAATATTTTTAAAAAATTATGTTTTTAGCCTGTCACTTTTACATCCATCTTTTTAGCCCACGATTTTATCATAGTGTAAAACTTTTTATAAAGACAAATTTCGCCGTTGTCAGGCTTCTAGAAACCCATGTTCCCATGTCTGGTTTCGATTTAGAAGAACTCAAGCAATGAATTAAATATATTAGAAGATGGGAACTGTGAGTGTCGTTCCAAGTCCTCTTTTCTCTTCGTGGACCTGAAGTGTTAATAGACCGTGAATTATATCACGACCCATTAACCTATTCATGTGTCTTCTTCGGCCCAGGTCCAAAATCTTCAATTGTCTATCTGCTGCCATTCTTCAACCTGAAAAAGGTGGTCAAAAAGGAAGAGCAGAGCAGAGCAGAAGCGTGATATATAGAAGAGGAGAGCATGACAAAGAGGAGAGTAGAGTGTGAGAGTTTAAGAGAGATTAAGAGATAGAGAGGTCGGTGAGGGAGAAATACCGTGAGCTTTTTTTTTTTTTTTTATTCTTGGGAAACACTTGGGTGAGTGATCAAGAGAAGAGAGCTTTGCTGTAATCTTGTTGTAAAATTTAAACTTGATAGTGAATGCTTTTGTGAACCGTTCACCGAAATGTACCAAGATCCTTTTGGGAACTCGTAATTGCCGTGTCTTCGTTCTTTTTCCTTCTCTGTTCTGCAACAAAGAAAACAATCACAATTTGTATCAGAAGTTAAGTTGACTATTAGAGCAAAAATCACAACAGGAACATTGGAAAATATATGATACCATCAGGAGGCCTAAGTTGGGTGTAATAAAGAAAATTCTTATAAACAAAAATGTCCAACCTTTAGGCCTTTTGAGATTCTGAAAATCTATTGCTCCAAAGCTCAATAATAGAACCGGATGTAAGAAAATCGGTTCAAAATGAAAAGTTGAATCGATTAAAAGAAGAACATATAATAGCTATCTTCTTCATTTAACTTACAATCTGAGATAGATTTCATTGGCTCTTCTAAACGGTTTGGATTCATGTGATTAGGGTTTAGAATCGTGAAATGTTGGGTTTGTTTTTGTGTTTTACGATTCAGCTCAGCTAAAAATAGTCAAATGAGTTTGGTGTGGGCTTACATCTTTTATATGGATTAGGAAATAGATTTTATCTTTATAGGGTTATTAAGGAATTGATTCATTCTAATCTTCAATAGAGCCCAGCACCACAAATAAGACCGAATCATTTAACAATATTTTACTTTTGTTTGTACTTTATAGCATTCCTAATACCATGTATTAATCGACTAGGTACAAAAGAAATTTAAACATAAATTTATTAACAAAATTGTAACAATTATATAATTAACTTTCCATTTATAGATTTTCTTAAAAAATTACAAGAGTATTTAAAGTAAAAAGTATATTAATATTATTGAAAACATATTAAAATAAAAAGTATATTTAAATTATAAAGAAATGAAAACATTACCTTATATGATGAACCAAATTAAGATGAGACAAATCAAGAGATCAAAACCTACACGATACAATTTTTACCACCAAAAAATTAAAATTAAATATGTTTTACAAAAAAAAATCCCACATTATAACACAATCTTAAATAATTGTGTACTTTAAACGTAACCAAGACCAAGCTAATTTAAATATACCAATAATATAACCGAGTCTTATTGGATCTTACAATTTTTTTGTACTAAAAATAAACAAATATTTTATACACGCTACTATTTATTCGATTAAATTTATAACTTTATCAAATAATGTCAAACCAATATTAGACATGATTAATATGCACCATTATAAATTTTAATACTTCACATCATAAACAAAAAATTAAATAATTTATTATATGATAAACCGAAAATGATGCGCAACAAAATACCATATTTTCAATCTCAAATTGTTACCAATAAAAAAATCGACTTATATAAATCATAAGAACTTATATAAGCTTGCGCTGGTACGACAAGTAGCATCCTAGTAAATAAAAAAATGGATGAATAATATCCAAATTTAGTCTAGCTAATAAAGGTTTCAATTTTTCTTTACTACAACTGGTAAATTAAGAGAAAAGTATTTTAAAAAATGAAGTTTACATTATGAATCAAATTCTATCGATCCAATTATTTAAATAAAAACTCATATATACTAACATTTTTTCATTTCAATATCTAACTTATGTGTTATTAATTTTAAAATTTATATTCAAATCATATATTATTCAATTATTAAAATTTAACATTTAGTCAAGTTTATTAAAATATTTAAAAATTTTATTTAAATTTAAAATCCTTCATAAATTTTTAAATTCATTAAAATTTAGCTCTAACTCGCGGTCCAACGATCCGCAAGGTATTTACTAACCAAGTTCGAATGATTGTTATTCCGATAGGGTTCCCTAAGTACTTGGTCAAATTAATCTTGTTTTGTAATGCACATATTCAATAGATGGGCCAACTTATATACATAAACGTTTTCATTTTCTTACAAAAGTATGATCTAATACATTGAAATAAGGTTTATCAGACACTTTTTACATTTCAAAACTAGACTTTCTACCCATACCAACCATCCGTTCCTGCATCGCCTTGATTCCACTTCCGCTAGCTACTTTAAAAATTCCCTTCCCGAAATCATTTATCACCTGCATTCACAAGGAATGAATAAGCACAACATGCTTAATGAGTGGATCACTCTGACCCACAAGCCTAACCAGAATGCAATCAAACATGGAAATTAATCAAGTCTATATACGCATGCTAACTATCACGGAATCTGAACCACTAATCACTCGGCACTACCGGCAGTCTCTCTCTTCACTTACGCAAGCTTTGGCAAACCCTCTGGTTTCCAAGCGTGTTTCTGGTCTAGACCTCTAAGTCAGCATGAGTTGATCATGGAACAAACAACCGCAGAACAAGCATTCATTCGCATTCAATCTACCATTTCCAACCTAAACTTAATGAAATCTACATTCAATCGGACTCTAGATAGACTTGACATTCACCACTCACCTTAACATTAGGTTCTGACACCTCTTGATACAAGGAGGAGGTTGATGACGCGGTTGCCCATTTCAGTCGCACACGATCCTTAGCTAGCACTCGCTCAGAAACCCTCGGAAGTTCCCAACACTTTAACTATAAAAGCTCTCACTTAACGTTCGCCAAACACTCTTCTTTCGCTCTGGATTTTACTCAAGATTTTGCAAAGAGAAAAATGAAGGCGATTGTTGGCTATTTATATAGATTTTCCAATCGTGTGTCGGCAACAGCTGGATCGCTATCAGATTGACACATTACCTGACAAGACTACGTGTTGGCGCCTCACTTCGACAAAGCATGCGCTGAGTGCGCTGTAACACGTCCTCAAGCATGCAGTGAGTATGTTTCGATGTGCCTTCGGTGAGTGCGCTTCGACGTGCGCTTTCGTATAGTCCCAATTATTTTTCAGAGCGCTTAAGATCAACTCGCTCTGCGCAAGTAAAAGTGACCAGATTCTCATGTTTTAATCGTTTGAGATTTGGGCTTTTTTGGGCCTGGAGAAGCCCAAACATATAGACAGTAGGAGATATTTACAATATGTAGCCATCGTCTCCGTCTAGTTGGGCAAAGATCTCATAACCCCATTATCAAAAAATTTTAATCTCTTATATACAAACCAAATCTCTTATATACAAACCTATTAATGAAACTTGATATTCCCAAAATACCCTTAATGAAAATTACCCAAATTAATTATTAAAAAAAAAAAAACTCTCTTCTCTCTCATCTCTATCTCTCTCCTCATCTCTACCTTCTCTCTCCTCTCAATTTCACGGGCGCCGCCGGGGGTCTCGACTTGCAACGCCGCCGGCTCCGACGTGCACCACCGCCTCCTCCGCCGCCTCTCCTGCCATTACCGTCGTTTGTTAATCTCCATAGCTTCACTATTGATTTGTCTCTTCACATTGGGCATAAGAAGGTGGATTTCAAATTGAAATTGATAATTTTGTTTTCGTTATTTGGTAGATTCTGGGTCGAATAAGACTTAAGATTGGTAAGATAGACTGGGGCTAGACTGAAACATAGAGCAATTATAGATTTAGAACTAGAATCAAGCGAACGAATTTGAGTTGATAACAGTTTCCGCGATAGTACAACTAGTATAACTAGAATCAGTTATACAGAACTGAATGAGTTGTACATTCTTTAGTTGCATTTCTGCATTGCGCTGATGTTTCAGCTTAATTAGTTGATAATTTGGTATAATCTAGCTCTAATAAGACTTGGCATTGGTAACAATTGTAATGTATAGGCTGAAACATAGCGCACTATAGATTTAGAACTGCCTAAATGATCGATGGAATCTGAGTTGATAAAAGTTGGTTTCTGCGATAGTTAAACTAGTATAACTAGAATCAGTTATACGGTTATGACCAGTTATACGTAACTGAATCAGCTGTACATTCTTTAGTTGCATTTTTGCATTGGGTTGGTGAAGAATCTTAATTTCATAAATTATAATATTTTTTTGGTTATTTGGTAGAATTTTGCTTGTATAAGACTTGATTGAAATTGAATATGGTAACAATTGGGTGAAACGTGGCGTAAAACTGGTAGAACTATATTAGTTATACAAGTAAAACTGGTAGAACTACACTAGTTGTACAAGGAAAACTGGTAGAACTACACTAGTTATACACGTAAAACTGGTAGAACTACAGAAGTTAATCAATTTTTTTGTTTGTTTTAGCAGGGCATTATGAACAACAAAGTCGTGATATGGTTTAAATGCAACGACCGTAATAGTTGTGTATTGATGAAGCACGCGGTAGAGGATATCACTTTGTCGATGATTGAAGAATGTCTATATCAGAGGCTTGGTTTAAATGAAAGTAAGGTTAGATTACAGTTGAGGTTATACCGACCTACGGTCAGAGATGAGGTTGAAGTGAGTATTTGTGATGATGTGGATGTGTGTGGTTATCTAGCCTACATTGATGAATATAATCGTAGTACCGCAACATTGTTCATGGATGTCATAACTAGATCGGAAGAACCAGAGGAAAGAATGTCGAGACAAGTGTCGATAGCAGTTCAAAGCTCTGTTGGTTGTAATGATGGTGAGGGAGGAGCAACTGCTATTACAGTATATTCTCCACCAGTTAGAGAGAATGAAATTGAGCCAGTCGATGGAAGTCTGGATATTAGTGTTGAGAGATCGGATATTGGTGATGTCTATGTAGAACGTCCACCCGCTGTAGAGAGTAGTCAGTTTGCAGAGGAATGGGAAGACGACTTAGGTTTGAGTTTGCATCAAGAATTTAAAGATAAGAAGACATTGCAAGAAGTTGTGGATAGAGGATCATTTGCCAACAGCTTTTGTTTTGCCATTAAAAGATCTGAACCAAGTCGGTTGTGGATTGTATGTAATAAAGAAGGCTGCAAATGGGGTGTACGAGCATCAAAGATTAAAAATATGGATATTTTTAGGATTATAAAGTACACAAAGATGCATACATGCTCTCGGGCTAGTCAGAGCGAGAGTAGTGGCACAAACTACTGTATTTCCTAATAGCTTTATGGCTCTCTCTGGAAAATGTATGTGTATGTGTAAAACTCGTGAAACTAGCAAAACTAGTTTATTTCCGAATAGCTTTATGGCTCTCTCTTTTTATTTTTATAGTTGTCAATTTTTCTACAAAGTATATATATTCATAATCTCATCTTTTAAACATGCCCAGACTTATAGTTTGTTCTTTCTCAGAATGAAGAAAAAAAAAAGAAAAAAAAAACATTCTCATAATTTGCCAAAAAAAAACGATCTCATAATTAACCAAGTTTTAACGTATATGTTATATCTTTCTAAAGCGGCCACAAAGAAGACATAACATCTTCTTGTGAAACTTAATTCTTATAAGTAAGATAATTTATAATGAAACTTGATTCTTATAAGTAAAATATTCTTATAAGTAAGATATTCTTATAAGTAAGATATTCTTATAAGTAAGATAATGTATAATGATGTTAAGATGATTATATTTTGTTTATATAGTGATGAATGACTCTATATATAACTTAAAAATAAAATTAAAATAAGTTTTTTTAGACATAATTACATTCGTCCACCTTATTCCTTATAGTTTTAGTATGACTTTATAAGTTAACATTGGTGTGACTCTCTAAGTTCTACGAATATATATTTATTCTAGAATTTAAATACACAAAACACTTAGAGTCATTAGTTAATTGATTATTATTCACTGTACAACTAAAAAATAAATTTATAAGGTTATGTATAACTAAATGTTATGCAAAATCATCGAAAGTATAACTAGTAGTAATTTAGTATAACTGCCAACTAGTAGTATAACTAGGTCGAAAATTGATACTTTTTCGTTTGGCGCCCAGGTCTGAAAATTTTGTGGGGACACGTGCAGACCTAATTTTGTGGGTATATAAACAAAAAAAAAAAAAAAAAATTCTCTCTCCTCCTCACTTTTTCCGCTCCTCTCTCGCGGCCGCCCCTCATCTCATCTCTCTCGTTTTCTCTCCTCTCTCAACCATTTCTCCTCTCATCTCTTGAAATCTTCTCTCATTTCTTGTCTACTAGATTATCTATCCTCTCCCCTCTCCAAATCTTCTATCATCTCTCTACTTCTTGTCACATAGTAAGTTATCCTCTATTGTTAGGGTTTGTAGAAAAAAAACTCGGGATTAGATTTTTCCTGTGGTGAAGCTATAACCGTGGAAAGGACAAATGAACATGCCCGGAACAAGATCTATTTCAAATGTCGGGTGTATAAGGTACAACGATGCTGTTTAGTATAACTAGTATAACTAGTATTACTTCTATACTATGACTACTGAAGTTGTTTAGTTTAGTATAACTAGTAGAACTGATGTTGTTTCCACCGACAGAACGATGGTCTCCACAGGAAAATAAGTTGGGATCAAGCTATATAAGGAGAGTGTGAGAATCTGAAATATGATATCCAGGAGATGGAGAAAAAGATAGAGTTGTACAAGGCGGAGGTGGCGATGCTGAAGAAGGAGATGTGGGAGCAAAATGCAGTTGTTGTTAAGCTTGTAGACTTAATGATGTTTGAAAATATAAAATTTAACACTTAATGATGTTTGAAAATATAAACATAACACTAAATAAATTAAACTGAAAATGCAAAATGAGTTTCTAATTTAAATGAGTTGTACATTGCTTAACAGAAAATGCTAAATTAAGTTTTTAACTTAAATGAATTCAAACATTCCTCGCCCTCGCCCTCGCCCTCGTCACTGCCGGACTTGGGTCGGACCCCGTTGTGCGTTTACTTGTTCGCACATATACATTCCTAATACCTCCACGAGTCCTAGCAGCCTACAGTTGAACAGTCAAGCAAGTTAAACAAGTTATACTAGTTATACTTTTTATACAAGTTATACTAGTTATACTAGTTATACCTGGCTAACAGCGGGTGCAGCATCAACGGGTGGAGCATCAGATTGATCACGTACATCATGGGGTTCATTATCATCACCAGCACCCTGTTATTACTAGTATTACGACACAGTATAACTTGCTAGTTCTACTAGTTTTACGAAAAATACAGTATAACTAGCAAGTTATACTAGTTATACGATACAGTATAACTTGCTAGTTCTACTAGTTTTACGAAAATACAGTATAACTAGCAAGTTATACTAGTTATACTTACCGTTCTGCCTTCGATGAATATGTCATCCATTGGTTCGTCTTCATTGTGTCCTCTCCCACTGCCTCCTGTGCTCGAACCTCCTCTTGTTCTAGCCATCACTGCAAGGCATTATACAAAACTTAATCAATTTATGTGTATTTATTTGAGCAAATGATTGATGATATATAGTTTTCCTTATGACACTCATATACAAAAAAACACAATCATGTATATCTTAGCTTATGTGTATTTTGAATTCTAGATAGATTCTGTTTCTTAAGTAGCCGACATATGTAGCTTATCTAATCCGAGACTTGTGATAGAGTAGCCGACATATGTGACTTCTTATCTCTACTTAAAGGATCGATGTTGTTGATTAATCAACAAGAACAAATTCAGCATAGTGGATAATCGTTTTAAGCAACAATGAAATGGTTTACCTTAGTGAAATCGCGAAATTTAGTTGAGAAAAGTCGTTGAGTTTCAGTGAAATCAAAGGGAGATTCCGAGGAGATCAAATCGCGAAGTTGGGTTGAGATAATTTTCGAAGTTGTACGAAGTTGTACGAAGTTCGCCGAAGATCAAATTGGATTTCGAAATTCTGAGAGAAGATAAAAAATTAGGAGTTTCGCGAAAATTAGAGGGAGAGTGGGAGGGGAGTTGAATCGGGAATTTAGGGTTTAGTGGGGGAGTTGATTTGGGGCGGGTCGATAGGTTGGGTCGGGTTTTAGGGTTTGGGTCGGGTTTGGGTCGGGTTTTAGGGTTTGGGCGATTGGGTCGGGTTTGGGTCGGGTTTGGGTCGGGTTTGGGCGATTGGGTCGGGTTAAATTGATTTCGGTCCGGTTTAATTGATTTGGACCCGGTTTAATTGATTTTGCTCTGGTTTGTGCGATTTTCGCAGGGGTAAATTGGTCAATTTACAATTTTTTCAATTTTTTCTTTTTTTTTAAATCCAGTCTATTTTTTGACTGGGTTTTGAGATTTGTTTGTGAAGGAAAGGGTGTTATGAGACAATAACTCCCGTCTAGTTCTCCCCTTCCATTGTTGACAGCCAAGGAACCAAGGAATGATCGATTTCTCTCAATGACGCCTTCTTCTTCCCTATTTCTTATCTCCCTCTTAACTCTTGCTCAATTCTTTCCTCTTTCCCTTCTATTCTGATAAGATTCATTCTAATCAAAATCCCATTCCGCGGATTTGGAGAGACATCATCGAAATTTTGCTCTTTCTTCGATCGGTAAGAGTTCTTCAAGCAGGCTTCAGAATCTAGATTTGATATAGACCAGTCGTTTTGTTTTCTTTTCTAATCTATTTCTCTCAATTTCAGGATTAGCAAGTTTGGACTTAGTCCTTCTAAATCTGCCCTCTTTGTTTCCGATCTCTGAAATTTTCTTCGTGTTTTAAGGTGATTTTCCTTTAATGTGTCAGTTACAGTTATAATAATTCTCAATTTTGCTTGCTCTGTCTTGATTGTTGACCTTTTTGGGGGTTTATTGATTACAAGTGATGATAAGACACAGACATATTAGGTAATGCTTTCTCTGATGTCTTAATTTCTATATTCTTGATATATGTTTAGTTTACGGCTTGTATATGTGTGTTTATCTTTCCATTGGAACTTCTTTTGGGAAAATTTAAGAACTTTTTATTGGATTTGGATTACTGAGTTGAAATCTTGATTTCTGTTTCGTCTGAACTCTTTCTGTTTGATGGATTCTTGTCTTATTTCTGTTATGTGGTGATGTTCTTTAGTAATGTCCAGTGCTTCTTTTACCGTGATTCATGATCTCTTTTTCATTAGATGCTCCGTGGTAGCTTAAATAGAAACCAATTTTGCAGCGACTACACATTGAAATCTGCTTGTTTCTAGAAAATGGAAGTACAAAATTCTCAAAATAATGACAATGAGAAAGCCCTCGAGGCCTTTGTAGTTGAGAATGATAAAGAGAAAGCCCTCGAGGCCTTTGTAGTTGAGAATGATAAAGCTTCTGGTAAGAATAAGGAAGTGGTGGTTGAAGCTCAGGAAAATGGTAAGAATGAGGTTAGAGAAACCTCTGCTGGACAACAAAGTAAGGCAGATGACAAGTTTGTAGAAACTTTCGTGGATGCCAATGGGAGTGTTGAAGAACCCTCTGTCCTTGCTTCTGTTGAAGCAAGTTCTTCTGGAATAGAAAAGCCACATGGATTACCGGCAAAAACTAGAATTGTTAAAAAGGTAAAAAAGCTAGTAAAAAGGAAAATTAAAAAAGGCACTGCCTTTCAGGTGGCTGGTGAGGGGAATGACACTCTAGAACAAGGTATTAAGGAAGATAGGACCGTAGTAAACACCAAGGAAGATTATCAAAGTGCAGAACCTTCTCTAGGTGAAAGCAAAAAGGAAAAGAAGGTTATAGACTCTGGGGCAGGTTCCGCTCAATGTACTACTGAAAAAGATAAAGATTCAGAAACCTCTATTGGAGTAAATGATATGAAATCAGAAGAATTAGAAGAAGCCCCTCAACCTACAGATGGTGATGAGAAAGCTGTTGGAGGCGAACCTTCTGGTAAGGAAACACTAAAAGAGGTAGAAAAGGGAAAAGCTAGCATTCTGAAGAGGCTAATAAAGGGGAGAAAGGTCAAAGGGACTCTTGCGGAGGTGATGGATAAAAAGAGTGCAACTATATTGCAGGGACCTAAGGAAGGAGTGTATATGGATGTAATAGTGTTGGATAAAAGAGACGCTGGCACTTCTTCAGGAGGAAACGTGATGGAGGCTGAGAAAGCTATTTGCAGTTCTGCAGAATCCCCTGAAAATGCCTTGTCACCGCAGAAAAGATTACCAAGAAAACAAAAGGCGAAAGCCAAATTCAAAAAGATTCAAGCAGCACCTCTAGTTAAATCTGAAATTGATAATGGAACTCGTCAATTGGAGCAGAATGATCAAGAAAATAACGTGTTAGGTGGAAACAAGCAACGCAGTGATGCTGAGAAGTTGATTTCACTGGATGCAAATACTGGAAAAGGAAGTCAACAAAACACACTTGCTAAAAAAAATAAGCAAACTGGAGACAAAACTGGCTTGGCTGGAGATCAGAGATCCAAGAGGAAGAGACAGAGAAAACAGGTTTTAGGTTCAAACAAGAAACATAAGAAAGAGGCTGTAGCTGCTGCTGATGTAGCACAAGAAAGAATGGAAGAGAGGAAAGGGCAGCTTGTTGACCCTGAGAAAAGAGAAAGAGATGAGCATGGTAAAGAAAAGATTGGTGGATTGATCTTCATGTGCAATAAAAAAACTAGACCCGATTGTTTTCAGTATAGTGTAATGGGCTTACAAGAGAAGAGGAAGGATTATGTTATGGGCATCAAGCCGGGGCTTACGCTTTTCCTTTACGATTATGATCTCAAACTTCTCTATGGAATTTTTCAAGCATCCTCTGCGGGTGGGATGAAACTTGAGCGCAATGCGTTTGGTGGATCCTTTCCTGCTCAGGTAATTTTGTGTTTTTTCCTATGTTTGCTAGCCATGTCATTGACACCTCTTTTCAAAAATGAAATTTCATGTATGCAACTAGTCTTGAAGATTGAGTTCTTTCATTGGAATTTATTGACTTATGGGTCAACTTGATGATATTCTTTGCATTTCAGGTGCGCTTCAAGATCTTTACTGATTGCATACCGTTGCCTGAGAGCCAGTTCAAGAAAGCAATCAAAGAGAACTACAACCATAAAAACAAGTTCAAAACAGAATTGACTAATAAGCAGGTAAAACACAGCTTTTCATCATATTGTCAAATATATATCACAAGACCAATGCGTTTTCATCACTCTGTTCTTCTCTTGTATTATGGTGTTCTTAAAGGTTTTTAAGCTGAAAAAGCTTTTTCGGCCTACTCCTGTCCCTGCACAAGTTACTCACACTCAGCCAGTCTCCGTTCTCCGTGATGCTGAAAGGAAAAGATCTGATAGAGATCGATATGCCCCTAGTAGTAGTTCTCACCACAACCGCACCCATGAAAGAAGACATGCTTCACCTCCTCCACGCAGAGAGGGACAACCGCATAATCTATATCTCAGTGAAAGGGAGTATCGAACATACGGCCTGAGAAGAGGAGAAACAACCCAACATCATCCAATTCCGCCTCCTGATTCTTCTTACCACATTGTCAACCGAGACCGTGTTTGTTTGGATTCCTACCGTCCACCTTTAGACCATGATCGGCTTTTGAGACGAGCAGAGATTGACAGGCATGATCGTAGGGAAGTTCGTTATCTTTATTTGCCTGAGAGAGACTACCACATGTATGATCATGTAAGCTCTAGAAGGGAAATCATGGGTCGAATGTCGACCGAACCCACCAGCTTCAGCCGTCGCTCTAGACTCCTATAGGAGAGACCCGTATTACAGTTATGAGTACCATGCTCCTGAAAGGCCACCAAGGACATACCGGGGTTCTCCGGGAAGAGAAGATGATGACCTGTATTCGCGGTATGTGACACCAGATTCATTGGCTGAGTACTACCGATCATCCCGGAGATACCCAAGCATAACTGCATCTGAGCTTCCACTTTCATTAGTAGCATCCCGGTATGCTTATTCAGGGTCTTTGCCTTATTCTCAACGCTGAATTCAAATTATGCAATTCTCCTCACTGGCCTTTGAGTTTATATGATGTTTAATAACTTATGTTGGATATGGACAATATGAAGATTTCGATTTTAAGTTGGTTTATTACTTTGCGTCTTTATACCAATTGGTTTCGCCATATAATATATATCGTCTCAAATAAATAGTGCTAGAACCAAAGGAGTAGCTAGATGTATCAAGTGTATGTATATATATTATCTATTCACTTCAATTCGATTGGGATCTTGCTGGAAGATAACATGACACTAAGAAGTTTTAGAGCTGATGAACATGATTTAGTTATGACATTCCAAAATAAGTTTGATTTGGTATGTAGTAATGCTATGAGAAGTTTGCCTATCTTATCATTAGTGTCATAAAGACAAACGTACACTGGTAAAATAGTTTCCAAGAGATGTAACTTTAATTTCACTCCAGCACAGGTTCTCTTTTCTTTTGTTTATCTAAATCCAATATCAAGACATGTTCCTATCTCTTGAAATGATCTTACTCTCTTTCGGAAAACAGAAAAGAGTGAAATACATTAAACCGGTTTAGATCCCAAAAGGTAGTAAACTCAGGTTAAGACCATTGGATTCTTCACAACTCATCCTTTGAACCACCAACAGCATCACCTCCCATGAGTTCTTCAAGCGAGAACTCATCTTCCTCAATCAACTCTCCGTCTTTACCATCCCACGCCTTTGTCTTTACGATATCTGGTGTTCCATTCATTGGCACATTTCCTTTTCCACCGGTCCCAGCTTCTTTTACAAATTCTCTGATGAAATAGTACAAGAAATGATTACAGTGTTATAAGAGCGAGAATCACCTGAACCATTGTGATCTCTTTAGTTAAACCAAACTTACAGGAGGTGTTGAAGCTCAAAGGCGCTTTTAAGAGGAGCGTATACTTCTTTCTTCACATTCATGGCTACCATTGCTGGATAACCGTATCCTCCCACATTAACTCGCTTTTCCAAATCCGGCTGAGTTACAGCCGCCACCCACAAAAAGCTTCACACAGTTTTAAATTCTACTTGAGATTCTCATTCTGACGTTTAAGAATGATACTATCATGAGAAGAGCATGAAATTTAACGAGTCTTGTCCTGGTGTTCTAAAACCAAGTCCTAACACTTCTATAAAGAACTGTAAACCTCAGTCTGTTAAATGTTGATGATAACGTTTTAGCGTCCCAACACTTACGTAACGAGACTTTCATTTTCACTTAATATATTTCGAAAGCCCTTCGGGGAGGTTCTATAACCATAAATACTAACTGAGAACAAGAATATGCTGCAGCACAGAGGATATAATATTTCTTAGTATACCTGTAAGGATGTTTCTTAAACTTCTCTGCAACTGATAATAACATCTCGAGATACTTGTTTCTTCCTTCAGCTTTGGAGTCAAGAATGTCAGGTAAGAAAGAGATAAAGCAAATTGCAGCAGAACCACACTTCTTTTCCATGACATCCTATACAATCACCATGGATCACGTATTAATGTCTTGGTTTCAAGCGCAGTAGTATTAAGAACTAACGTTAGAGACAAAACAAAGGATGTGAACAATACCTGTCCAGTTAGTTCAGATACTTCAACAGGGCCAGCACTGGATTCTACAAGTTCCGACGCAAAAGATTCTATGCCTGAAGCAGATCTAGCACCCTCGTAAGGATATGGGCTGCTTTTGTCTGGACCAAATACCAAAATTGTAGGGAACCCTTGCACTTTGAATCTGCTCATTATCGACTGTAATATATATGAATATTGGTCAGAACTCATCACGGGCAAAATGAATACAAGAGCTTTTATACACACGTGGGAGCTGATCAGAATCCATGCTTCAAATGAATGGGTAAAGACTAGGCATACGAAGCCAACTTTCATGCTAATATTTCTCAGATTGCAGTAGAATGCTGAGACGGGAGAGATTCCATAACATTATCTCCCGTAGCCAGATATCTTACAATGTAAATACTTTTTTAGTGATTACCTGCTCAACATCGCAATTGACATGGCCTAGATTCACCTTCCCCTTCAAATTTTTTGCAGCATTTTTCCATTCTGGGGCAAGCTTTTTGCAGTGTCCGCACCTTTTAGAATAAAGAAAAAAGATGTTGACACCTTCAGATGTGATGAGGTAGTTTAAAGGCACGAACAATTCGTTAGGCATATAACTTACCAAGGTGCAAAAAACTCAACAATCCAGAGTTCATTACTTTTGATGACTAAATCATCAAAATTGCTAGAATTCAGTTCAATGGATGCACTACTTTCAGATTTCTTGTCATTAGATCCTCCTCCAGTTGGTTTACTTTTGCCTTCCAGACGGTCACTCAAAAGAGCCTTGATCTGCAGCAAAAAAGAACAGCAATCAGCTTATCTGAGTACAGGTACACGAGTTAGATGGAGAATATTATATGTGCAATGCAAAATAAGATGACATAATGGCCACTTGTAGTTCTTCATATTATGACTATTTACTAAACTAGCTACAGAACCATGGAAAAATTGGTAGCATCAACTGCTGCCCGCAACGTGTCTTTGTGGTAGTTAGCTTTAAGAAGGTATAAAGAGTATTATTGTTTGCATAACATAGCTATGGCATTTTTATGAGGATATATCTATGATTGGGCCTTTAAATACGCCCGATCATGATAGAGGATGAGAACTACATGACTATAAAAAATTATGTAATGACAAATCCACAAGAAGCATGTGACAAACCTGCTTGTAAGCAAAATTGGCGATGGATTTGGCATCCCTTTGTCCTTGGTAATCTATCGGAGGCTTTCCAGGAACAAAGACCTTAATGGTTGGGAAACCCTTGATACCATAATCCTGGACCAGAGAGTTCATTTACTATAGTATCAGATATTTATAGAAAAACTATTGGGTTAATCAGAGCCTAGACTTTAGGCATTGACATGAGTAGTATGCTTCAAGACAACGGCCACATGTAAACATAGAAGCTTCGGATGACCTTTTCACTGTATGAGATGACTCATAATACCATCACGAACCTGTGCAGCCGACTGGTGAGCGTCTGCGTCAATTGCTGCCACAGTAGCAACTCCTTTCAGAATAGTAGCCACTTTCTCCCATGTGGGCGTTAGAGCTTTGCAATGGCCACACCATGGGGCAAAGAACTCGACCAAAACAACTCCATTTGAATTAAGTACCTGCAGCAAGAAGCATGTTAAGAACACTAGTACAGATTCACATCAATTCTCATTTCGGATTTACCCAAACAGTTCCAATTAACAGCAAATTGGAACGATGAAATAGAAACAAAACCGGATCTATAAGCTGATGAAACTAGAAACAAAATATACACCCAGCTTGTACTCTTTGTTTCTCATCTACAAACTAAATCAATCTTCTAACGATGGTTTGAAAGTTAGAGATTAATCAATATAGAACGAGCAGAGACACTCGAGAAATCTTCGCAGATGCAAGAAATAGAAATATTCAGCTAAGGATAGTGTGAAGAGATGATACACTTAAAGATGAAATCGATTCAGCAGTGCCATACCTTGGACTTGAAGTTAGAAGCAGTGAGCTGAACCACTGGCGACGAAGATCCGTAAAGAGCATGGCCGAGATCGAAGAATCCAAAACAGAGAAGTAGAAGCGTAAGCAACGTTAATGGTGATTTGTACATTTTTTCTTCCTGTTCCTATTCTTTTACTTTCTCTCTATGAATTGTATCCCTTTCTCTCTCGCAATCCTGCGAAGCAGCAGATTTAAAAACACAGGCTCCGTGGAATTACGTAGGCTGACCAATCATATTGTGACACATCAGCATAAGATTGTCGTCGTTTTGTTTCTTTGTAATAACATTCGTAGGCAAAGCCTCCGGACTAGAAAGAGGGCTACCATTTGCATTAGATTCCATTTCATTTGCAAGGAAATGAGAAAGATGAGCTAATAAGTATTGTTGCAAGTCCATAAAACTGTTGGTTCATCGGTAGTATAAATGGAAAATAACCTTTTATAGTTGCTGCATCTATAACATCGACAATATAGATTGATAAAGATATTAAAAAATCATGAACATGATGCATCGAAAATCTGAAAATTGCTAAATGATGTCAAATTTTATTAACCAATTCAAAACACTGTTCTTTTCCTATCTTGTTTCAGCCATGGCCGTTTGAGAAACCAAAAAAAGAAGATAGAAGAACATATCCAAGCCCTCCTTCCAAAAAAAATTAACAAAAAGGGCAACGATACCCTGAGTGGGGAAAGACTCAGCCAGATTGTGATTCTGAGTTCATGATCATGAAGAATTATCAGGCTTTTCCAGTTGTATAGGATTACCATCTTTTTTCTCAGTGTCTGAGCTTGGTTTTTCTGCATCACTTTTACCATTGAGTAAGGTGGTTGAATCAGAGTGGCTAGGTGGCAATGACTCTTCCTCTTGTGATTTCTCAGTCTCGGAGCTTTGACTCTCTGAAGCGGGTTTACCATTGGGCAAGGTGGTCAGATCAGACTGTCTTGGTGGCGATGAGATCCTCAGATGAGTTGAAACAGGTGGAGCATAAGGATAAGGTGTAGGTAGAGAAGACATGGGTAAACCTGTATTGTTATACGCATTTAGTGGCATTGTGTGATCAAATTTGCAGGTTGCTCCAAATTTGCAGAATCCGTAGGCCTTGAAGTTACCACATGCTGGTTGTCCCTGAACAAAGCAAAATCAGAGCAATTATTGTTATGGAAAGATTTTATTGACAGTAAAATAAACAAAAACAAGAGACTTACTGGTCTAACTGGAAGAACAACAGGATTTAAGAGATTTGGTGGTGTTTGTGACATCCTCTCTTTCGGATGACTGTATTTGCAGTCATCTCCATATTTACATGTTCCAGTGTTCATAAAAAACCTACATTCAGCTCTTTCAGACAAACTGTGATGATGCGATGTCACAGCTACAGGTACAGCTGCACTAGAACTGGAGTCGGGTTGAGTTTTCATATTATAAATATGGTTACCTGCACCCTGAAAAACAGAAGATGCATAAAGAGAATTTTCAGATTATGACATTCGTTTGCTAAATTGGTATTTTATAAAGGGGAGTGCAATTTGTAAAAAGCGGAATCTCTATGTATTGTAACTTCACATAGAAAGAGATAAAAAGACTTCTAACTGTGCCATGAGCAAAGATATTTAACACTTACCATATAAGTGGCCCAGTTTTGAGGAGGTAAATGGCCTTGAGAGGGTGCAACCATGAAGGGCATATAGGCTTGAGACTGAGGAACTTGAGGACGTGCCACTCCATAAGTTGCAGGAAGCAAAGACATCATTGTCATCCCACCAGCATAAGGAAAACCAACAGAAGGAAAGCTGGGCATTCCATATGTCGATTGGCCATTAGGAGGCTGAGGCTGAGGATGATGGAATTTGCAGGCAACTCCAAATCTACACATTCCTGTGTGCATGTAATACGGACATGACTTCTCACCCTGAAGAGAGAAGAATCATATAAGTATGAAATTGGTGGATGAAAATGTAATAACAAGAAGGTTATCCGCATGGTATAATCTCACCTCTCGCATAGGATAACCGAGAACATTGAACAACACGGGTCCTGCACCATTCCTATCCTTTGGATGGTGATATTTACATGTCGGGCCATACTTACAGGCTCCTGTCTTCAGAAAATACTGCAAATAAATTGCATACAGAAGAGGAATGTGACCATTAAACATCTTCACAGATAAGTAAAAGAATATGGTGCATCCATTATCCAAACTATTGAGATTTTCCAAAGAAGGAAAGACTCAAGACATGCTATGTTCTGCAGCAACTCAGACCAGAACAGCTACTTTTCAGACCAACACAAGGACACTAAATGAGATGATCAGTAAAATGAAAGCAGTGCACCTCACAGTCTGGCTGTCCAATCCTCTCCGGTAATTGGTCTTTGTAATAAATCACACCCTACAACATGTTATAAACTGTAAGCCAGAGTGGCACGAAAGATGCATAAAGAGTCTGCTAAATAGAATAAGTGCCTCACCTGTGGAAGATGAGTAAGAGGGTGATTGTACCGACAGCTGTTTCCATAGCCACACTGCCCAGTTCTAAGAAAGAACTGGCAATCTCGCTCACCAGGACGATCAGGAAAAGGACTTGATTGTTCCATATGGTCTTCATTAACTTTCATCCTCCTAAAGGTATCTAAAAAATCACAGCACCAAGAACACGAAAACATGTACATTATATATCTACATCACTAGAAAGCCCCAAAATCAGTCTCATACGAATCCACTAACTAAAGCCAATAAGACAATGTCAAACTAAAAAAACCGACAAAGAGCAATCAGAATCTAAACTATAACAATTTTGAATACATTATCATAGAACAACATCCCATGATACACAGAACGTGATCTTTAACTTCCATAAAATGTTGAAGAAGTAATCAGAATCATTAATCCGACACGACGAATCCAACCAAAAAGACAAATTCGTATTCACCACCAGTTACAACGTTTTTAAAAGCTTTCCAAAGAAACAAAATTCTCACACATTGACAATACAACGATCAAAAGCAACCAAAAATAAACGATCTTCAAACACATTACGGAAAACAAACCATTTTTATGAATCTGTGATGGATTTAAAAAAAAAACAGTAACTACCTTCAGTGGATCGAATCGACCCAGTAGAGTTCTGGACCTGCTGAAATTCTGACATGGCTCGTCTTAAACAAACACAGTGACGGAGACAAAATCAAAAACTCTTATTCGTCTCTTATCTTCGGAGAAAAATCAAAAAACAAATAGTTTTTGAATGGGTGAGTAAGTAGAGACGATGATCACAATGATCAAATAACAAATAAAAAAGGAAATAAAAATGGTTTTTGTTTTCCGATGAACGATAGAAGAAGAAATATTAAAACTTAAAAAACGATCTTCTTAATTTTAACTTTTTTCTTTTCTCCCAAAGATAGATTGATCGTTTGAACAAATCCAAAAAACAGAAATCTCTGCCCAAATATTCCGATTGGAATGAAAATTTTCCTTATTCCCTCCTTGGCGATTTCCTTTCCTTTTCCCAGAATCTGAGATTTTCGGGGGAAAATTTTCGGATCTTCCTTTTTGGTTTTTTGTCCTTTTTTTTTTTTTTGATCAATGTTATGTGTTTCAATGTGAAAACGAGAAAATTAAATAAAAATAAAAAAATGGATTTAAATAGAATAAAATAACACTGCTGAGTAATGAGTCTTTTCCCCCTCGTGTACGGATTAATAAATTATGCCGGTTTTGAAATGACTATTTTACCCTTTTTGTTTCATAGAATCATTTGCGCGTGATCTAATTTTTATAGTGGTGATTCGATCGGAGCCGTTGGATCCGAACCTTATGTCCTCTTAATCTTTCTGATTTTTTTTAAAAATCTTTTATAATATTTTTTCCCTCACAATACTAAAAAGATAACTTTTGTCAAAAAAATTATGCTACTACCAGAAAAATGGGATTATAATAAACACATATGTAAGTGAATCTTAATCATTTTGATACTGATTTTTTCAATTATAAATACTTCAAAGTATACATTTTCTTACGTAATAACATGTACAATATAATTTTATAAAACAAAGTATAATTTTTCAATTATAAGTCTCGGTTAATAACATGTATCAATAACATATGGATTATTGTTAATCGAAGAATCTCGTTGAACATTTTCATTAATCGTAACTAACAAAATATGTTACAAGGGGGTTTTATACAACCTAAGGAAAAAGAAGATGAAGAATTTAACCGAGACTTAACCAAGACTTAACCAATCTAATCTAAAGAACCGAGAAAATTGATTTTGAAGTCTAAACTGGAGTCGGTTCTTCTAATACCCCTCCTCAAGATGGCATTCATATAACAAGTAATGACATCTTGCTAATTAAATCATGAAACTTTCCTCGAGGAAGAGCCTTGGTGAATGTGTCGGCAATTTGGTTATTTGTCCGAACATGGGAGTGTTTTAATGGAGCCTTTGATGATTTCTTCTCGAACTCTATGACAGTCAAGATCCACGTGCTTCGTTTTTCGTGAAAAACCTGCATTGTTGGCGATGTGAATAGCTGCGGATGAATCACAATAAAAGGAAATTGGTTGCGCTTAAGGTACTTGAGGGTCGGTGAGAAGGTTGAGAAGCCAAGTAACTTCATTGATTGCACACCTCATTGCACGATATTCCGCTTCTGCTGAAGATAGGGATACAATCTCTTGCTTCTTTGACTTCCACGAAATAAGAGCAGAGCCAAGAAACATGCAATACCTTGATGTTGATCTTCTTGTGTTTGTGTAAGCTGCCCAATCTGCGTCTGTGAAGGCTTTAAGTGTGAGGTCCGAGTTTGCTTAATAGAAGAGTCCAAGTCCAATTGAATTCTTCAAATAACGAAGAACATTGCATGTTGCTTGGAGATGAGACTTCTTCGGTGCTGAAGCAAATTGACACAACTTGTTGACAGCGAATGTGATGTCTGGTCGTGTGATTGTTAGATACATGAGCCTTCCAACTAAGCGACGATATTCCAGACGATCTGTCAGTGGTGGTTCATCATTGTCAAGAGAGAGCTTCAGGCTAGGATCCATTGGGATGCTGCAAGGTTTGCTTGCAAGGTATCCAAAATCTGCTAGAAGATCTAAAGTATACTTCTGCTGGCAAATAAATATACCTTTTGATGATCTTGCAATTTCCAGACCTAAGAAATACCTTATAGGGCCAATATCATGTAATTTAAAGCATTTGTTTAAAATATCTTTAAGAGAAGAGACAGTTGCATCATTATTTGAAGCTATTATAATGTCATCGACATAAACCAAAACTGTAATATATTCTTGTCCTATATTTCTCACAAACAAAGTATGGTCACATTGTGATTTGCGAAATTTAAGATGAAGAAGAACCCTACTGAACTTAAGAAACAATTGTCTAGATGCTTGTTTTAGGCTGTAAATTGATTTTTCTAACTTACAGACAACATTAGTGGGCAGAACAAAACCTGATTTTGACTTATAACCTGGTGGAAGGGACATGTAGATTTCTTCTTCTAGTTCTCCATTCAGAAAGGCATTGGAAATGTCTAGCTGGTGGAGTCTCCATTGTTTGGATGCAGAGACAGACAGCAACGTATTCACCGTTGTCATCTTCGCCATTGTGGAGAAGGTGTCAACGAAGTCGATTTCGGGTTGTTGTGTGTATCCTTTTGCTACCAAACAAGTTGTGTATCGTTCTAGAGATCCATCTACATTAAGCTTGGTTTTATATATCCACTTACAGTCGATTGCACGCTTGTTAGGTGTCAGGGAAACTATGCTCCAAGTATCTGCATTTTCCAGAGAGATCAGCTCTTCATTCATGGCAACTAACCATTCGAGTTGCATGACATAGCAAAGAAAGGACTTATACTCACTACTTAGATCATCCAAAGATATAAAAGCATATAAAGGATATGGAATATTAGTTTGTGTAGTGTTGCAAAAATAGTCTTTAAGATGCAGTGGTTGTTTGGACACTCTTCTGGATGTAGACACTATAGTGTTCTTCTGTTCTGTGTCTCTGTGATCCTTCCTTGTGTCTCTTGTTAAGTTTTGAACTACCTTTGTGCTCTCTTTTGCAGCTGTTAGAGAGCTAGTTATGTGAGGAAGTCCTTTGTCTGGTTCTGTTTTCAATAGAGAAGAAAAGTCGGAGTGCTCTGTTGTTTCATCTCTGAATGGGAATATGTCTTCATAGAATACTTCATTCTGTGAGATATGCGTTGAATTTGTCTCCAAGTCCATAACTTTATAACCCTTATACCCTAATGGATATCCAAGAAAGATGCATGCTTTTGAACGAGGTTGAAACTTCGTCCTCTGTTTTGGAGAAGTTGAATTGTAACACAATGAACCAAACACTCGAAAAATATCATATCCTGGTTGTTGATGGGTTAGTAATTCAAAAGGGGAAACATTGTTCAAAAGAGGAGAAGGAATTATGTTGATAAGGAAGACTGAGGTGAGGATACAATCATCCCAGAAAGCTAAGGGAATGTTGGATTGGAACATAAGGGAACGCGCCACATTAAGAATGTGATGATGCTTTCTCTCTACTACTGAATTCTGTTGCGATGTTTCTGGACATGAGTTTTGAAGAGGATTCCTTTTGCTTTGAGTAGATCAGTAAACATTAACTCTTGAGCGTTATCTGACCCCACTCCTTTCACCTAAGCCTTGTACTGTGTCTCGATCGTTGTCAGGAATTCATTAAATATCTTTAAGACGTCACTCTTTGATCTCATAAGATATGCCCATGTCATGCGGCTGTGATTGTCGACAATAGTTAAGAAAAACTTGTAATCTTCGTTAGTCTTTACTGAAAAGGGCCCCAAGTGTCACTATGCAACAAATCAAAAACATTTGAACAAATGTTATTATTAGAGATGTATGGTAAACGTTCATGTTTTGTCGAAGGACAGATGGAACAATGAAAGGAAGTTTTATTTTGATTTTTAAGACCGAGTACATTAGAGATAGAATCAAGCTGTGACAGAGGAATATGGCCTAGCCTATTGTGCCAAATAGTGAGATCAACTACAACATCAAGGGAAATGGCACAAAATCATTGAAAATAGAATTGATAGTCAAATTGTTGTCAAGAACATAAAGGTTGAAAAACTTTTCAGCTTGTCCAATCATGAGCCCCTTGATAGGATCCTGAATGATACAGGTAGAATTATCAAACACACAACGACAATTCAAATCAGAGGTTATTTAACTAATGCTCATGAGGTTTAAACGGAAATCATGTATAAACAGAACGTTTCTAAGAGTCAAGTGTTTGTTTAAACGAATATCACATATGCCAGAGATTTTAATGTCTGCACCAGTTGGTAATGTAACATGCTTATCTATAGAAATGTTCAAATTACTAAAAAGACTCTTGTCATGAGCTACATGATGACTCGCACCACTATCCATTATCCAAGAATTGTTAGAGAGAGTAAGCCTTTTTGATTGCAGCATACCAACAATTTGGAGAAAGATGAGTTAAGAATCATACCACCAGTTGCCATGATTATACCTCCATAAGTAGATTAGATTGAAACCTTAGCCTCTGGTGCTGAGACATGAGAGTGAAGATGTGCTACTACTCCCTCTATCTGCTCATTTGAGAGATTTTGTAATAATCTTGACAGAAGTGAGTCTCGTTTAGGTTGACCTGCAGTTGAGACTTGAGCAATCACAGACTTTAATGCATTATGTTTGGCTCTATGCTTGTATCCAGGGGGATAATCGTGTATCTTGTAGCACTTGTCAACTATGTGACCAGTGTAGCCACAGTGGGAGCATATGGGTCTTTGTGATGTTTGATTGACATAAGAGGCATTCACAGTGGTTAAGGATCCATGAGCAGTCTCTGTCACGTTGTACACTGAGGCATTCTGGACTGCGAGGATGTTTCTCTGGCTATGATCTTAGTCAAGACGATTGTAAACCAAAATCGAGTTCGGATTCTGATTCGAAGTCGGAATCGGATTCTGATTTTCGTCGGATTGGTTCTTGTCAGCTGAGAAGCGATTTTGATCTAAATCTTCCACTGTTGAGGTTCGATTTATGCTTATGGTGGTCGAAGTTCCACCAACGACTCGCCTCTTTGGTCTTCGAACAAGAATCATCGGGAAGAGAAGAAAATACGACTGAGTTTCACTGGTGGAATAACCGAGAGCTCACAGAGAAGAGTGGAATACTTTTCCGATCAAAAAACACTGTCAAGAAAGGGACGAGATCGACGAAGATAGCTTCAAGAACTCTGATACCATGTTAATAGAAGAATCTCGTTGAACATTTTCATTGATTGTAACTAACAAAATCTGTTACAAGGGGGTTTTATACAAGCTAAAGAAAAAAAAGATGAAGAACTTAACCGAGACTTAACCAAGATTTAACCAAGATTTAACCAATCTATTCTAAAAAACCGAGAAAATTGATTGTAAAGTGTAAACCGGAGTCGGTTCTTCTAATAACAACTTCTAGGTTTTAATGTATATACGAAATAAATTATAATTAAATTTCTGATATTTTTAACATATTTTAATAAATATGTTTAATACAGTGAAATTGTTTAAGAATTGATATGAATCACACCTAATTTGAAAGCATTTTATTTACATATCTAAATGACAGTGTGTGTGGGTCCTTTTCTTAATTATATCTTCTCACTAATAGTCTCTACAATTTTCCAACTAAATTAAGTTGAATTAATTAATGCATTTATTGACTCATGAGGACTTAATATTTATAGAAAAAACTAAAGTTTTAAATAAATTGTAACTAGTACGGTCGAATTTTCAAAGTTTCAAGTCATCTAATTAAGTCTAATAACCTTATTATATTAAAATATCTATGTCTATATAAGCTCAAGTTTTATTTCAACAGCTCAAGCACGAAAAAATGTATGTGATGGGTATTTTCGTCATTTATGATGGAGTAAGGAAAGCGTGAGGCACACGGTATTTTAATTAATGAGAAAAGTATAAAAGATTATTTTAGTTAAAAAACTAAGGAAACTGTTTATAGAAAACAGTGACTCATTACTAAAAGGCTGTGGTACGCTAATTTGCCTGTTTAGGACCAGTTGAATGCTCATGTAGGCCCCACCCTAAATCCTTACCTTAATTTATAGCTGCTTAATTACCAATCTACATTAGTTACAAATCCAGATTTTTTTAAAGTATTTTTTTTAAACAATACCATTTAAAATAGTAGAAATAGCTGATCTACTGGTATAGTCATTTTACAAATCTTCAAGGTATCAGAGATCAAACCCCCTACTTACAGCAGTATGAACGAAATTTAAAAACCAGTAGAATAATTTACAAAATAAAAAAATCATTAAAATAAATATATTTTGATATGTAGCTTAAATATTTTAATTAAAATATGATAAGACTTTATCTAACAACCTAATATTAAATTAGATCACATTTATGCTAATTGGTTACTTGTCTCTCGGTCTTTTTATTCAATTTACAAAAGTTTTATCCTTAAAATGTAGATTTTATATTAAAAATATTAAAGTCAACATGTAAAAGAATTTTTGTTGTTATGAGTTTTGTTCTTATCGTGCTTTTGAACTGATGAATACATGTTTGATATTTTTATTTGTTAAAACTCGTACACATTTAACTATTTACCATAGAATACACAGTACACAATATATTATACACCAGTTATTGTTCGATGTACTTCAACAACAATATTCTACAATGAACAATACTGTTTATTGTCTACGTATAGATATATCAAATAAACTAATTCGCTCAATTTAACTTAATTTATCATGAGCTATAATATCTCATACTGTAAATTTAGGTGGCTCATTTAGCTTTGCATCGATCAAACCATATCATATAAATCGTATATTTTAATGAGTTAAATTACGAATTAATGCAAATAAATTAATAATACATAGAATCCAGAAAAAAGGGGTACTCTGTTAATTCAGAATTTTTAATTTAAGAATTACATTAAGAATCGGTTGATTATAAGATGATTTTGTTAGGGAATCTATTAAATTAAGAGTAAGCCGAATACTAATCATGTGTATAACAATGGAATGCATAAATAAAAGATTCAATGAAATTAATAATTCCTTACTTCTTTTAACCCTGAGTCTTGTAAAACCAAAATCACTTTGTTTTCATTTAATCAAGAGAAATTAGCAAAACTAATAAAAAAATAGTGTTGAAATTTTCAAAACAAAAAAGAAAAAAAAATATTGTTTACTGATAATTGTTATTGTATATCACATTACTAACTATATTATTATTATGTTATACGTTTATCTTCATAGTTATTGTTGGAAATAATGAGAATCCCTTTTATTGATCTTAATTCTCTTTATTATTATATATATTGAATTTGTTATATGTTCAAACAAAATATTATACTGCTAACGGTAATATTATACGTACAAACAAAACTTTATATTGTTAAAAATTAAATAAGAAAGGAAAATTAGATTGCAAATTATCTATTTACTATTGTCATTTTCTTAATTTCATACTTATCTTTTGTCATTTCACCAATTCACTTTTTAATCAAACTTTCTCTAACCGAACTCTACATTGGCAGATTACCAAACTTTTCAAAATTAAATGAATCATGTATTCTGAAATTTTTTAAAAAACTATCAAAGTCTTAAAATAAGGTGATCAATAGACAGAGAATTTCACCCAAAACTCTCTTTCAAAATTTACTATCACAGGGTTTATACTAAAATATTATTATCGAACATATCATGTTATTTTGGTAACAATTTAATGTTGAAGAAACCTAATTTATCCAGTTTTTAATTATTCTGTTGTGCTTGGGGTAAGTTTCGAGTTTGAGGTAAGGCCAAGTCGCCATGATAAATAAAGCAATTGGGTAATAGTAAATAAATAAATAACAGTTAATTAATGCAGTTGGTAGAATTTACGAAGAAGCCTTTTGGCTGAATTGCGTCCATATTTTAATGTGGCACATGAAAAGTGTATACTCTAATATGGTTACAGGTTCACACGAGGATTATTGTCATAAAAGCAATCTTATTTATAAAAAAATCTAACTCACAAATTTTAGATTTTTTATTTAATTTTGTTCTAGCAAATTAGAATCCAATAGGATCTACTGTAATATCTAAGGACTTATTTTTTCCATTAAAAACAACTCATATATGTACACAGTACACACATTATGACATTACGTCTGAATGTAATTCTTTTACCTTTTTAAATTTAGGTAAACAGATTATTATTAATAAAAAAATTACAATGGCATTTATTAATTAAATTTGCATTCTAATTTACGACAACATAATAGATACAGAATAAATAAACAATTAAGTCAATGAAAAGAAAAAGGAATTGAAAATTAAAAGGCTTTGGGACCAAGCCAAGCTTTGACTCGTAAACTAGAAGAAAACAAAGTTAAGAGGAGGGCAAAATAGTAAAAAACGAATAGATTCTTGCACAAGAAATCTCCTGCAACGCAGTTTATCAGAACCAGGTAGGACCCACGTGCGAAGAAAAAATGGGTTTGGAGGTTATGTTCCGGTGGTTTAGGGAGCACTATAAGAGAAATGATATAACCGTCTAAATTTTGCCACGTAACAGTTAAGGTGAGGATTGTCTGTGGTAACGTCCACTTCATACAAAGTTTGTAGTGGACGTGGGATTGACGCGGTTTGTTAGACCGGTTTGACCGTTTGAAAGACTTTACGTCAAGACTTCTCTCACTTTTTTCTGGTAGAGATATATTAGATTCGAGTATTTTATTTTATTTGGTCGAAATTTCGATTCGAGAATTAAAGATAAAATAGGAAAAAAAACATAAATAACCGAAGCTTTGTTGATCAGTGGTTTAGAACATCCAACAATAAAAATGCCAACTTGAGCAATGAATACTTAGCTAGGCGCTTTATTCATTACTCTTATTGAAACTGTACGCCGGGATGATGATGATGATGATGATCATATATGCAAAATGATAAAACTTTTTCTAAAGAAAGATTAGGTTAGAAGAACTAACTACTACTTCAATTTACTTAGCAGAAGAACATGTTGCCTTCTACGTTTTTGTGCAGACGAGGAAGCTCTGGAACATTCTCGCCTTCCAATATATCTTCAAACTTAGTGAATTGAGCAAATTGAGCTGCTGCTAGATGAGCGTATCGCACTGGAGCCACTGGAGAGGGCATAAACACACAATCAAAGAGAGGACACATTGGATATTTAGTTGTGTGGATTCTGTATGGTAAAGAGGTTGATGCATTGTTAGAGAGTTTGGGTAGGGAGTGTTACCAATTGAGGTTGCAGTTGTGCTCCGTTGGTTGCTGCAACGATGATGATTTCAGATCTTAGTGATGGTAAAGTGAAGTTGGTTTTTGGATGTGACATAAAAGGAGAACACTTACACATAGGACAGAGAGTGGATGAGATTCTGTAAGTCATCTGGCGTGAAACCAATCTCATCAACTAAAACATGGTAATGAGCCGGTCTTGAAGTTCCCTAAGATATCATTAAGGTAAACAAATTGTAAAGTTGATTATTAAGGAGTGAGGACTGAGACTTTTGAGGTTAAACAATCATCAATTTTTTGGAGGTCTAAACTTACAAGTATTCCTGCATGAGCACACATGTAAAAATCGTAGTTTGTCGGGTGTACAATCTTGGTATCCACGACAGTTCCTGTCAAAATAGGGATTGTTATTATGATGAAACAATTATGAAAGAAAATTGAATCGTAGTGACTGATGCAGAAATAACAGAATCTTTTACCTGGAGGAACATTTTCAGGACCCTTAGCTTTAAACAACTTGGTGTGGTGGTTCTTTTGAGTCACAATAACAGTGAATTTAGGCACATCAGATTCACCAAGACGTTGATACGCCTGCAACGTATTAATAAGCAAAACTGTTATATAATAGTTTTCACTAAAATTGGAATTGTAGACTGAAAACAGAATAGGATAGAAGCAGGAAGCAAAGGAACTTCAGAAACAGACCTTTATAATTTGGTCCACCTCAATGTTCAAGATCTGGTTGAATTGTGATTCACTTACTCCATCCCTAGCAAAGGCCCAAAATTTTTGTACGGTTAAGCTTTTAGATTAAAGGTAAATCTTTGCTAGTACCTGAAAATTATAATCTGCTTAGGCTTCCGTCCCTTGCTTGTCCCGTAGAACTCAACAAATAGTTCGCTGTTGGATATGGAAAATTAATCATAGAGTAGATTCCTTAAATATCTTGCGTATGATATCAACTCATGAGTTACTGAAATTAATTAAAATATAAAGCTGATAAACTGGTGTTTTCATACTTCATGATACCGTTGTCTTTGTCGCTGTTCTCAATAGGTTGGAAAAGTGAATCAATCATCTCCACTCTTGATGACTGAGTTCTAACAGCTGCCCTATACCTTGAGATTAAGGGCCAGCATGTTGAACCAACAACCTTGTGGCAGAGGTTAAGAAAGTAGACAGGAAAAGAATCAGATCCTACGAGAACCGAAAACAATGGGTATGAAAAGGACAAGAAACGCAATATAATACCGCTGCTACTGAAGGAACATTTGCACAGCCTGGAGAACCATGAGATACATCCATACCCAAGATTAAGGTGGGAATTTTGTTTATCAATGGGATGTTGTAATTGTACTCTATTGCCAATAAAGAATTGATGCCTCCAAGCTAGATTGAGAAAGAGAAAAAGAAGTCAATTTACAGAGTTAAGTACAGCATAAGATTTCTCAAGTGTTAGCTTGGTTGACGATATACCTTTGAATTTATCTTCAGAAGTACATTGGTGAAATATTGGTCATTCATCTTGGTAGGGCAGATGCATTGTGTGTTGATCCCTTGTCCAGTGAGGCATATCTTTTTCCAGGGACCTTCACAGTAAGAAAAGACCAGTTGAGCGAGAGAGTTAAAACTTTACTTTCTGCAGGACAAGACGAGATCATGCCATAGATATCAGAGTTTTTTCCGTGCTGGTAGGATACAGAGGATGAATTGTGGATTGTCTGGAAACTTTTTGATCATCTTTGCAAACATTCTTTCAACCCTTTCAACAGGACCTGGTCTTTTCAACTGGGGATCCTCTTCAACTAGTGCAAAAGGTCGGTCAATTTCCTGCAATTTAACACACCCAGTTCAGATTCTACATTACTAGTTATAGTTCAACACTACACAACATTTGAAGATGGAAACAGTGCCAACATAACCTACAATGCCTTTCCTCATGCCACAGTTTATGAGCTCACGGGAAATTCGACTACTGTCGCAAGGAAAAGAAAAATTGACGACAGCCCAGTTTTTAATAGCTTGTGGTTTTAGTAGAATCTGCAAAGCAAGAAACAAAAGGTAAAAATAAGAAGGAAAAGTATTGTATGGGAATAATAGGTTCAATCCAAACCCAAAATGGAATAAGGAACCATAACCAATCCATAAGAATGAATATAGTGGATTGGTAGACAATTACCTTTTTGTTAAAGTTCCACCGTCCGTTGTGAGGTACAAAATCCTCATTCTTGCCAAACTTCAACTGTACATTACAAATAGAACAGTATGGGACTATAATGGGCATCGCAATGCATATATTTCTATCAGCAAACAAACATAATTAGGTTTACCATTGGTGGTTTGAGAACTCGACCTTCAACTTGTGTCATTTGTTTTTCAATGGAGATGCCACATCCAGCCAAAAATGGGTCCTCGTCATAGCAGCCGGTGCGCATTGCCTACAATTTGTAGTCAGTAACAACATCTGTGATCCAAGATAGTTATCTAAGGTTAAGAGAAGCTCACGTCATTGAGTGCTTTAATTCTCTCTAAAGGTTTTTGTCTTGATTTTTCAACAAGTGAAGCTCTTTGCTTCCCTGACAATGCTTTTGTATAACGTTGCAGAGATACAAGATTACAAAACTGCAAGCATAGGATTAGAAAGTAAATATACAAGAAAGCACAAGTAGGATGATAGACTATACAAAATAACTAAGGAAAAACTGCTGGATATGCATACCTCCAGTGGAACATAGTTGGGGCGATTTGGCTTGCCAACATCAAGGCAGGGCAAGTACGCAGAAGAAGTTGGCTCTGTGTAAGTTTGCTTAAAATAGTTGTACACAGTAATCTCTGTAGTCTCTCCTTCATGCTCACCATCTTTAATCTTCATTGAAAACCTGGGAAATGATGAAGAAATTCAAGCAAAGGCAGATGAAGAGATTAAAATTTATATTGAAAGTACAGTCGTGGGGAACATACAGTTGCTGACTGCACGGCTTCTCACTTAGACCTAAAATTTTGAATTCCATGTTACGGTGTAGTGTCTTTACCCTCATATTTTTCAGCATTTTCTTGGCCTGCCAAGGTTCAATGAGAAATAAAAATCTAAAGTAAGAAAGCAACGTAGCATGTTGTCAGTTATTGTATTAAGAGCCAGAACTACCTTAACCCAGTCGATTTCTCGTGGTGACGCAACATCCTGGTTGGCTAACAGGAATTCAATAACAGGACCGGGCTTTAAGATCATAGTTGTTGACACGTCTGCAAATCATCCCAAAACAAAAACATTTGAGAATTAATAAAACTATCAACCATCAAGAAATTTTTTATGTAAGCTAAGGATGTGAAAGGCGAAAAAAAATACCAATGTTAAACGAGAGTCCTCCATGGGTTGGACGAAAGCTGGAATGGAAACCTCGTATACCTATTACACCTCCTCCAACTTCAACAGAGTTCCCATGGTCACGGAAAAATGCCTGTTTGACCAAAAGGCATCCCCTGCACATTCGACGTTCCTACTGTAAGCATCTAGTATGGTTACAGATTGCAAAAAATTGTATATCTATTAGTTTTATTAACAAAGTGAAATTACGATGATAAGACTTCGTCCATCAGAATGTCAAAAGTACTTCTTTGATGGATATATATACTGCACTAAAGCAAAGAGATAGAAAGATACACCTTTCAGCTGCTTGTTGCCTCAGGAAAATGTCAAGCACTCTAAGTGCATCCTGAGCACTTTTATCTGATATATAAGCTCCTCTCTGGGCAGTCTCAAACGGTACTTTTGCAGCAAAATGTATCTGAACCTTGTAACTTCTTGGCACGAAAGAACGTTTTGATCTCTTGCAAGTACTGGAAGGACTACCACCATCAGAGACATCACAATCACTACATAATTAACAAGGCTGCGTTAACAAATAACATCAACAAGATATAACTTGCACACCTAATAAGATAATATATCAATCCCGATACAAGGGACATACCGTTTTGAATATGAACCTTCCAAGATAACTTGAAAGTCAAAATCGTTCTGTGGCAAAGGACCAACAGTATATAAAGTTTTCTCTCCATCATATGCCAATCTTTTACCATCAAGATCAGAAGAGTAAGTCTTGCATAGTTTTTCCATAAGCTCTCTGCCTATTCCTTTCCCATCTACATCATCTGCATTTTCTGTGGAGATATTAACCTGCAAAAGGCAGAGATATGTTAAACTTCTCATACACACAGACACTGGTTACAGAAGGCAGAAAAGTAACAAAGCAATCTTACATTGTACTGGTAAAATACGACATCCGGCTGTCTCACAGAAACATTGAAGTGATTGGTGCACAATTCTATAGTGTTGCCTGTTCTTCCAAACCCACGTCTAGTTGTGATTGCATAATCTCGATGGCTGGGCTGTTCTGAATTCATACTTATGGGTGGCTGTGGCACAGATGAAGAATTCTCCATTCTTCCTCGAATTAAAAAAATCTTCAAGAGAGTTAAGTGGAAGTTGGTTACCTTGTAGCTAAAATCAGCCAAAACATAATGCTCAGAGGACTCGGAAAGAAAAAGAAAATAAATAAAAAACACCAAATAAACAAATGACAACTCACAAATCATTACATATTAGAGAGGAAAATATGCCACAAAGCATCTATAAAACATCCTACATTCTTATAATTGGGTATAAAATAGATCAAGGATGAGTTAAATCCGTGAAATTTCAAAGGAAAACACAAATAGTTGCATAAAGTCTGTAACTTGGATGGACCGAGGAGCAGCTTATGCCAAGCTTTTCGTGATACAAGTTGCAACCAGGAACACCAAAGCTAAAACTGCTGCTCCCTAAATCATACGACTATCAACTTAAAAATCCTAGCTTCATGCAAGTTTTCTGAAGGAAAAGTCAGAGAGAGAAAATCCAACAAAAAGGAGAAAAAAAAAACCTAGCTCCGAAGCGACAACAATAACAATGGCGAAAGAGGTTTTCTCGAGGGATATCACACAGGAAAACAATGGAAACTGAAATATGACTCCGATACAACGGAAGCACGATACGAACTGTACTAAAAACAAGTGAAGAGGAAGAAGAGAAAGAAAAACTAAAAAATCGAGTGAGAATGGCGTACCTTGAAAGAGGTAAGAAGGCGATTTCTAGGGTTTGGGTGAATCAAGGAGCAGTGAAGAGAGGGATTAATAGATCATTTCTCTTCTGCCTCAGTCTCTTCGGGTTCTCCAGAAAAGCCAAAAGAATGGAGGGAACGTTTCTAGTGATGGAAAATTAAAATAGATACCTCTTTTCGGTAGTGTAGACAGTAATTGACCATCCACCAAAATAAACCAATAAAAACATCACCATTATTCTCGATATTGTAGTTTTTTGGAATAAGACTCATTCAAATAAAATTCAAAATCTCAACCGAAACCAATTTGAATAACAGAAAATGAATTTGACGAAATATTCCAATAAGTCTTAAAATAAAATCTATGATCTAGAAAAGTCAAATCCAAGCACAAATCAAAATAGAATCATAAACTCAATGGGTATCCGAATTTTGGTATTTTAAGATTATTTCTATTAAATCTTCATTATTGAATTCCTTAATTTTTTTGTCAACGGCAAATTATGTTGGGCCACAACTAGCCGGCCTAATAGCCAAATTCTTACATAATGTAGGCATGAAGACTCGATCTCAGGTTATGCAAATGTGCTGCCTTAAGTGGACTTACCAGCTGCCACTAGGCTAGATGCCATTTTTATTGAATTCCTATTTAAAAAATTGAATAACTATTTGAACTCGAATCTCATTTATTCCCAAACCATCTGAAAAATAAAAATAGCTGAATGGATCTTATAAATGGAATTGTAAACTTAACATCCGAAAAGACCCGATCAGACCTGAATGGATACATGAATGCCTAGATCTAAAATTAATATTGAAATCTTATATTTTAATGAGTTAATTGAGTGAATATCTATACTAATAAAAAGAAGGTTTTGAGACCTCTTAAGTCATCCAACTCATCTTTCTCAAATTCCTATATTGTTGCCACATCATCTTATGTTTTACAAATATTTTTTTTATAAAAAAACAAAAACAATTATTTGTTTAATCACATTATTGCTGTAATATAGACATTCAAAGGTTTCACATTAAATTAAGTTACATCTGAAACTTCTTTACAACTCGATTTTACGTGACCGGAAACTTTCCGGTCCGGTTTGGAAATGACACAGTCTCTAATTATTATAAACGCCAAATATGTTATATAAAATATTTTATTCGTTTTTATTCTATTTTATATACAAATATTTCAGAAAGAAAGAAAATAAAGAGATATGAAACCACAAGCAGCTAATTAATGACTACCCAAAGTAAAGACTCCACTAACCCCACTAAGTGGGAGATATTTATTTCTGCTTTGATCAATATGTAACAATGGAAACAGTTGATCCTAATGAAAGTGAAGCAAGCAATGATAATCGTTTAGAGTGACTTGGCATTAGTATATTACTAATGTTTAGTAACGTTTTCAATATAACTTGTTGATTCATATTCCCCCTTTAATCACAACCAATGGCCTAAACGTGAGAAATCAATGACATAGTTGATTCATATTCCCCCTTTAGTCACAACCAATGGACTAAACGTTAGACATTAACTAGACGTTACATTAAATCCCCCCCCCCCCCCCCCCTCCACTTTGTAATTTACTCACCAAAGCCCACTATCTCACATTAAATTTACATTTTTGTATATAAATATTAGTCCCTCGCCTCAGCTTCTCAAAATATTCGAGAGATAACAAACCACCATATTAACACCTCCATCTCCACTTACCAAAAGATGACACCACAAATTACCGTCTCCTCTTCCAAACCATTCACTTTTGATATGCTTGATGAAATAGACGGCCAATTCTGCCGTGAAGAGGTCATTGCACGACTCTTGCATCATTGGGAAGCTAGAAATTTCAAAAAGAGCAATATTATAATGGGCATTGAACTCCTCCTATTGGACTCCAAGGTACATTGAAATCTATTTCTTCTAAATATTATTTGGAGTTTTATAGGATTTGAATAATGGATCGAACTTTTTTGATATCACTGTTAACAAAAGATAATGTTTGATGAAGATATTTGAAACTAATCTAGATCTTAATTACACGTTTTATTTTATATTAAACCAATACTTTTACAACTTAATAAAATCTAAAGTTCTTATAGTATTATACAATGTTTATACAATGTTTTTTAACTATTTAGTTTAAAATAGTTTCGGTTATATATAACATTCTAGATGATTTATATTAAATTTATCAGAGTCGACAACTAATATTTATATATATACAATAATTAACAGTAAAAACATTAATATTTAATTATTACTTTATTGATATAAAATTTAACCACCGCATATATATATTCTATTGCAAAATTGTAACACATACTTTATCCAAAATTTATTAATAGATCGTCCAATTTATTAACCCAACAATTCAAAAAACCACCAAAAAACTTAAACCTTATCTGAGAACACTGGGTTTATAAGTCTTATCGTGGAAAAATACTAATATTAAATTATTTATTATATATCTAGATTTTGTCATTCATAAATAAAAACTCTAATTACCTAAAACTGAACCTTCTTCTTCGTCCAATTCTTCATCTCTTTTTTATAGCAACATATCTTTAGTTTTACCATTCCAAGTAATAATAAAATTATCCCTTTCTGATTCACATACCTTTCATTCTAGAAATACAACACAAATCACAAAATTTGATAAGTTACCCAACAAATAAACTATACATAAATGTTTCTAAACCAAAAATCGGGTGTACCCCAGTCAATCCCCTAGTTCATCTAAAAAGGTAAAAATTATATATTTAAAAGCAGGGTTGTCTCTTATGGTGCTGAAACATCAGCAATTTAATTTTCCATAATCAACCAATAACATTATCAGATTAAACACACGTCATATAAGTTAAATCGACATCATCATAAAAAATTAACCTACTCAAATCCATACGATTTTGTTAAACAAAAATTAACCTCCTCTTCACTACTTCTTCGATCAATATGCTTAAAAATAAATGATTCTCACATAATGTACAATTATGTTTCCGCCTAATCGTTGGTCGATGAGGCCATGATACATGCTAAACCAGAGGTCAATAATTTTTTCTTATTTCTAAACTTTAATAAACCGCACCTGCTTCATCATTCTCTCTGGAAATTTTGCCCTGAAAGGGGTTTTCAAAAATATCAATATATCAAATTGATAACTAAGATATCAATAAGTTTATCAGTTCATGCAGTCCTTGAAGTAATCATGACTCTTCACGAATCCATTGCAGCTGTTATTACCAGTTTCTTCAGCTTCATACAAGACGATAATTCACAATACAATAATTCAATTACTCTACGTTAAAAGACATTAACTCACTTCCACTATTAACTTAAATCACTATATATACGTTTCTCTCTTATTACTATGCAACCATTTCTTATAGTTAAGTATAAGGGAAAAAAACATAAAAAAATTCATTTGGGATCCCAAAAGTTTCATTGTTAAGCATCCTCAGGTTGAAAACTATTGAATTTTGTTAATCCATTAATGTTTGTACAAATAAGAAAGTATAAGGTTTCACTGTTTCTCTTCCTACACTTACAGGTACAAGAAAATAATTAACACTTATCTTAATTATTATGAACACACAATTAAAATACTCAGTGACTACTCAACTCTCCCAACTCATACCTATATAATCGTCCATGACAACAACTTGTTTTATCTCCAGTAATCCATCCTAAATTACTATCATATGGCTTCTCATACACCAAACTCATCTGCTCTCATTCCAAAAACCATACCTCTCACTGAACTTGTTTTGGAGAAAACAATGCAGCATGTCATGGTCCGCATTTTACGTATGTGGGAGGCACGAAACCCCAAATAGAACAAAGCTCTCATCAGTCTTGATTTCTACTATTGGATGAAAAGGTAAGAAAGTCATCTATTATGGGTTTATTTTTGATAAAAAAGGATCTAACCAACATCTCCACTAAAATAAAGTTCTACCAAACGTTCTTACCTACAACAAAAATCAAAGTAATTATGTGCCCTACCTGCTTAACGTTTTCTTTCAACATAAAATGTGCTAATAGTTTTCTATGTTTCAATTAATGTACTTAATGTACAAAATTCGTCCCCGTCAATATTCAGTACTTTACACATCCGTTTCGCCTATCCATACATATTCAGGAAACCATAATCCAAGGGTCCATCTACCACCGCCGCATGGAGAAATTCAAAAACCAGCTTGAAGAAGGCAACATTTAGATACTTAACAACTTTGAGGTTGTCCCCAGCTATTCTCACTACAAGATTACAAATCATCAATTTACTCTCCGGTTTCTCGATACAACTACCATCAAGAAAGTTGATAACAAAGTTTCATTGATCAAAACCAAGAAATGTTGTCTCTAAACTTCAAAACAATTCCAAACATTCACAGATACTAACATTCATTTGTTTGGTAATTAAATCCATTCCCTATCAATATTTCTATACATTAAAATTGTATCTATATGTTTGATGTCCTCTCTATTGTATAGATGTGGTGGGATAAATACTACTGGAAATTAAAGGCTCTAACGTCAAAGACTCAACCTCAACCCAAAAAATTAGCATACTACTCTTGCTTGAAAAGTTCGTCTCTAATCTTACAAACATTAATCATCCCCACATCTATAATAACATCTTCTCTAAATTATGTTCCAACAACAATAGTACAGTCCACATCACCCTTTGGATGGACAAGTGTCGGCTTTCGTAAAGCACTCCATGACACAGGTGGTAGAAAAGGTGTTGTTGTCTTGACTTGCTTGAACCCAAAGACCTTCATAGGTAACAAAACAACCCCAATAATATTTGCAATCAATTTGTACTTACAATGATTTCCCTTTTATTTCTATTACAATTGTCCGCATAGTAATTTAAAAATACGAAGTTTGACGTATGAGTTCAAATTTGGAACGTACATTATTACTAATAAATACTGCATACGTTTCTCCATTCTCACTACATCTCTCCACACCCATGATTTCATGCGCCACCCTCTTACTTCCACAAACAAGTGTTTATAATTAATTACAGGGAAACTTTACTTAAACTCAACAGCTCAACAAAAATATATATGAATTATGGCTTACAAGATGTAGAAGAGTTCATGACAAGGTAAATAATCTCTCTAACCAGCGTATAATGTCAATATTCATTGCTCTCCATTTGAATATGTTACTACTCCCCTGATACATTTATAACTAATTCTACAATGCAGAATGGGAATAGAAAAGAACTCCTCAACACCTGTCATCCTTCAAGAAAAAAATGTATTAGCCAGTATGGAAACTTAGGATGTTAAAAAAATGGTGGAATACATATCGAGCAGAGCAACCGAGGTATTTAATACTTACTACTTTACCTAATTCTTTTATAAGGAAAAACACAATAATGGAATGAGAGTTTTATCCTCAAGGAATGAGAGGTGATTTGCCAAGCTAAAATCACCGCCATTTCTACCTGTAATGGATGGAAATATTTGTCATGCACTTCATGCTCAAGGAAATTAGAAAGTCACAATGACACCTTGACATGCTATTCTTGTAAAAAACCATCATAACTAGAGTTGCAAGATATCTCCTCCGTAAAATAATCAAGCTTGTTATACTATTATACTATGCCCACCAAATCCCCTCTTTCTCCCTACTTACAATATTCTTTTCTTACCAGGTTTATAGTAGAATTAGAGGTCAAACATTTTGAGTCAGCTGCAATATTTGTTTTATTCGATCGAGATGTTTGAAAACTAACACACACCACAACATAAAAGCTCATGCTATCACATGTAACCTTTTAGGTATATAATTCTCCTTAAATAATTTAAAATAACAACCATTATACATTCTATTAAATGACAAGAATTCAAACAGGAAATGAAAGACCAAGATGCTTCTAATCTTACAGTCATACCACAAAGCCTTTACAAAATTGTTGGGAAACAAATGGAATTTCAAGTCCGAATCACAAAGTACAACTTTAAAGCATCAAACCAAACATTCATTGTCTCTAGGATTGTCAAAGACAATTTACTCGAGGAGGTAATTTCTGTACTACAAACATACCCCCTCATTCTCCACAAATTGTAGATTGATATTAATATAGTCTTTTAAAAAAAACAGGGCAAATCAAGTAAAGATAAACAGAGTAGGAAAGAAGAAAGCATCAAAACAGAAGATTGCGTCAAGCTACCTACTTTTGAAACAGAGGAGAGGACGATAAGAAATCCAAAAAAATACGTTATTAATGATTGTCTTAACAACCTAATTTACCTAAATTACTATCTCCATGCTACTTGGTTTTGTTTTTCTCAATTCTTGAATTTCATCCAGAATAAATTACAGACTCTAGCTTTCATGAATCAATTACGTTTCTTTATTTGACTGCACTGCTCAAAGATTTTAAATTCCATACTTTGTGTTGAAAGAGTACAATTGATAAAATCAGTACCATTTTGGTCAACAAATGTGTTCACAAAAAGTAATGGCTCAATAAATTATTTCTTTGCATTTCACGTTTCCAATCCTTTAAATCCTCAGACCACTCGGGAATTTGAAATAATAACATACGAAGTCCCCGAATAAAGGGGAAAAGGCTATAAGACTTGTGGTACGAGGTCATTTGGACTACAAGATTAAACCAGATTCTATAACAAGATTTAATAAGTAATAGTCAACAAATAGGAATCCAAAGCAAATTTATTTATCCCATCATTATGACACTACATAATACGAGAAAAAAAATTCAATCACTAGGGGTGGGAAAAAAAAATTACCCGGCAAGAACCTAACCAGACATAACCATAAATAGGTGAATCGCTTTGTTTTGGTTTTACTAAAAACTAAATATCTACTATTATATTAAAAAACTTAGTCTCGGTTCTGGTTCGAATTATAACTATAAAACCATTTGGATTTTTAGGTTTCTTTATTAACTACATATCTATAAAAGATATATTAAACACTAACCATAGTGTTTAAGAAACCATTACTCTTTATGAATCCGTTGCTACCGTTATTACCAGTTTCTTCAACTTCCTACAATACAATAATTCACAACATAATAATTCAATTACGCTGCATAAAAAGACATTAACTCACTTCCACTACTAACTTTAATCATTATATATACATTTCTCTCTAATTAACATATATATATTTGTTTCTTATAGTTAAATTAGACTTTATGGAAAAAACCATTAAAATACAATTTGTGTTAATAAAGGAAATTTGAAAAGCCTTACGAAACACTAGCCCCACAAATCACAAAACTAAAACATTCACTCATTCAAGCTACAACCCTCTTCATTACTATTCTCCGCTGTCGAGAATATCTCACTCCTATTTTCTTCAATTACTCCCCCCTCATGCAAGTTCTTACACTGTTGTAAGTAGTTCTCCCCTCACTCTACAAATCTAATTCTAACATATTTCTCCGTACTAATACATCGCGCTTTTGTTTCCAGAGAACTAAGTGCTAAGTTGTACCGGTACTATTCTTCCAATCTAGGAGACTTGGTTTCCTCAAAAAAGTGTAAGTCTATACTTTGAAACTGATCTATTGTATATTGTAATGTTCCCACTTCCTAACGGTATAACCTTTGCCACATTTTCAAGAGCTTTTTACTCTACATTCCATTTCCATCATGCACTCTTACAATTTTTACTCACTCTATTTCACATTTACCTCCCTCATTCAACACCAATAGGTTCACCAACATTAATTTGATCAATGTCTCCACGAAAGGGAAAAACACAACCAACAATCAAAAGATATCAATGTCTTCGAATAATTTCAAAATAGAGCAGCCGTTGCAGGAACCAAACCTTCGTATGTTATGAGTTAAAATAATCATTTTCTTTAGTTTGTACCATTATGAATCACCTACAACAAATCTTCAATATTAATTTCACGTAATATATATATATATATTATGCTATAACATTAACAAACAAGTATCTTCATTCATACAAGAATACCAAATACCACTGGAAGCTCCAAAGGTATATGTCTTACTTCTATCATTACAAATTTCCACACAATCCCATAAAGAAACGCTTACTAAGTTGAAATATAAAAACACCATATATTTACAGACAAGAAAGGCAAAGACGACTACAAAGACTGAGAGCCAAAATACACCACCAAACTCATACAAGTAAGTATTCAAAAAATTTACATAAAATTGATATTTTAAGAAATTAAAGGACATAAAAAATTAGACTAACTACTATATAGGAAAACTTAAACATTGATAAACTACACTTATCGGACAAACAATTAACCACTAAAAAAGAAAGAACAAGCGAAAAAGAAGTGACAACAATCTCTTGGAGTGTCCTTCATGTCATGCATTAATCTAGGAAGCAGAATCTACTCACAAATCTAAATAAGGGAAACCATTATTTTCAATAAGTTGCCAAAAAGAAAAAATATATTTACCTCCTATACAAGAGCCACCAGAACCGCTTGCAACCTTAATGGATTCACCACAATTCAAAGACTATTAAAATTCTTAACGCAATGTTAGCTTTCACATATGTTGGTGCTCAAGTCGATCATTCGGTGATGTCAAGATCTAGTCCACCTACATTTAGAATTCAAGGACAAATACACCACCGATTAAGATCGCTGCTACCACCAGAAGGAAAACCACCACAAGTTGGGAAACTATACATTTACGATACCGCAAACGAAGTCCAAAACCGTATCAACACAATGTCAAGAAAGAATAGTCTGCCAAAAATTCAAGAAAAAGTGTTGGAAAATTTAATTTGCATGTTAGATGAGCATGATTGGCTTGTTAAAGAGTACATAAAGGCTAGGGACAAGTACGAGTCAGGAAATATTGAGAAATTTACCATACGACTTGTTGGAACCATTGGGAGTGGGAGACAATATGATTTCTAACTGCTGATGAAATAATGGGCTTTATTGTCGGAGGTTTCGGTGAACGAGATATAATTGTCCAGCATAAGACATCACAACTCCAATGCATAAGCTGTCTACATCTTCATAGATGGCTCTACAGTACCCAATGTTGTTCCCTTACGGAGAAAGTGGATTATACTTAGGCATTCCATATGTTAGTGACGATACACGGACAACAAAACGAGCAAATGTCACTATACAAGAGTTTTATGCCTACCAAATCCAAACAAGGTTGTGCGCATGAAATGCCATCATAAAAGGAGGTCGTTTGTCCCAACAATATGTCGTCGATGCCCATACATGTGTTGAAGAGCAGCGATTAAAGTACATTAGAAACAACCAGAATAACCTTTGAGCAGACCTTTATTATAATGTATGTGCGACACAATTGGAAAAGGTGATGTTGATTCAAAATCACTTGGAAAGAGAATTATTTTGCCATCATCATTCACAAGAGGTCGAAGATACATGATTGAGAATTATCATGATGCAATGACAATTTGTCGTACATATGGGAATCCACACCTCTTTATCACTATAACGGCAAATCCAAGTTGAGATGAAATCAATACTCATTTGCAAGCTTATGAACATGACTCACCACATAAAAGACCTGATATAAGTAGTCGTGTGTTTAAATGAAATTGGACGAATTGGTAGCAGATCTAAAGGAAGGGACATTCTTTGGCCCACTTCAAGCCTGTAGACAAACCACAAACTAAGATAAAGTAAAATTACCAACAATGCTATTAACTCCAATCTTCATTACAAGAGGGACATCTTCAAGCAAAAGAACACGTGGAATTTAATGAAATAAAAAACTACCTAGAATGTCGATACTTATCAGCAGGTGAGGCTATTTGGCGTATATTTGCTTTTGATATACATCATCAAACCCCAACAGTCCAAAAGCTTACTATACATCTTCAGGGTGAGCAAAATTTAATATTCGATGAGAATGAAGATCCTGATAATGTTGTGAGCAGAGCGGCGACATCAAACACAATGTTTACCTAGTGGATGGAAACCAATAAGGAGGATCCAACAACACGTTAATTGAGCTATCTATAATTCCCTCTTCATTATGTCTGGACTAATAGTACGAAGACATGGGCCAACCGAAAACAAGGACATAGCATTGACAGGATAGTTAACATGCACCCAACAGTTGGAGAACGATACTACCTACGAATGATGGTAACTCACAAAAACGGTTGTACAAGCTATGATGATATCAAAATAGTTGGTGGAGTTCTATATAACAGTTTCAAGGAAAGTTGTTATGTTATGGGCCTCTTAGATGGAGATAAAGAATGACATGAGGTAATGGTTGAAGCATCGCAATGGGCTATTGCTAGCCAATTACACGAGTTGTTTGTGGTTATGTTACTATTTTGCAAAGTTAGTGACTCCCTGAAATTGTGGACTCATACTTTTGGCTGAAGATATATTACACTTACAAAGTAGAAGGTTCGACATGACAGACTTACGCTTAACAGACGAAGAAGTTGAACAATATACTTTGATGGAAATACAAAAGCTTCTTAATGAAAATGATAAGTCGCTTATAGATTTCCCAAACATGCCACTGCCAGAGAAAAACATCCTCGACAACTTAAGGAACTCAATGGTATGGGAGGAATTAAGTTACAACAAAGATGAAGAAAGAGCTAACTGTAAGAATTTGATTCAAAGATCAAGAATTATTGAAGAATTATTGTAGAATAGAGAAGAGAAATCGAGAAAGAAAGAGATTAAATCCCATCGTTTTTCTTTATTAAAATAAAGAGAGGTTACAAGCTTTTATAGGCAATACAAAAGAAAGAGAAAAACAAAAGTGGTCCCAAAAGATGTGAGGACCACTTTGGTGTGGACCACAAAATGTGTGGACAAAATTTTGTCTTCTACCTCCAACGGTCAAGAGATGTCCCTTTCGAGTGCTAGGACCACCTACTTTTCCCCAACAGTTATCTTTGACTCGTAAAAGAACCTCTTCCTCGGTGCCCCTATTTTTGCACGGTCTTTATCTTTTTATCCCTCCTTTTTCAGTTTTATTATCTTTGGCCCTCCTTTTGCACAAAGATTATTCAGTCAAGATAGACTTGACTAATACTCCCCCTCAAGCTAAAGATTAAGGATGGATACTTAGCTTGGAAATATGAACACCACACCTCATTGAAAACCTCGATAAGGAAAACCACTTGGGACAAAACCTTAGCCAAGGGAAAAAGAGTGTGTAGCACTCGGGTTAGGGGACATGGAGTCAAGGGCGATCCAAGCTTACAAGACCAAGTTTACCATAGATATGATTGCAAACATTGGTACTTACAGCTTTGGTGAAGATTTCCGCCAATTGATCTTCACTTGGGGTATAGTACGGAAGAACTACACCTTCTTCCATACGTTCACGAACTTTGTGGCAGTCCACATCCACATGCTTGGTCCTTTCATGAAAAACCGGATTAGATGTTATATGAATTGCAACTTAGTTGTCACAATGCATAGGAGTTGGTTCCTTTGCTTATTGGCCTAAGTCCTTAAGGATTCAACCACACCAATTCATCGGTCAGCCTTCTCATCGCCCTATACTCCGCCTCAACACTAGAGCATGCCACCAACTTTTGCTTTTTTGTCTTCCAAGTTACTAGGTTGCCTCCAAAAAATGTACAATACCCTATGGTAGACCTCCTATCATTCCTATCTCCGGGTTAATCCACATCACAATACCCCGCAATGTCCGAGCTCTTATTTCTTCCCATCCAAATTCCTTGGTCTAAACTACCTTTAATGTATTTGAGGATCGGTTCCACCATTGTCCAATGATATTTTGTCGGGGCTTGCATATGTTGGCTAACTTGATTAACTGCAAAACACAGGTCATGCATAGTAAGATATATCAACTTACCGACAAGTCTATGGTATTGTTGGACGTCCGCAAATGCTTCATCATCCTTCTCCCCCTTTTGGTTGACCTTGTAGATTTACTCAAGAGGTGTCTTGGTCAGTTTACATTCGGTCATACATGTCTCATTAAGCAAATTAAGCATGTATTTCCTTTGAGAGAGAAATAAGCCATTAGAAGATCGACAAATTTCAATTTCTAGGAAATACCTTAATTCTCCAAGATCCTTAATATTAGATTTAAGATAGAGTTTGGTGGCCATGATGTCTTCCTTATCATCTCCGGAGTTGATAAGATCATCGACATATATTAATACCACCACGATACCTTGTGAACTTGTGAGGGTAAAGAGAGTGTGATCGACTTTGGATTTTTTGAACCCACGATCTCGGAGGGTAAAGCTAAGCTTGTGGTACCAAGCTCGAGGGGATTGCTTCAGGCCATAAATTGCTTTCCGAAGCCTTAGAACTTTCCCGGGAGTGGCCTTGGTTTCTAGACTGTGAGGTGGAATCATGTACACTTCTTCATCAAGTTCTCCTTGAAGGAGGGAATTTTTCACATCCATCTGCTACAACTCCCAAGACAAGTTAATAGCTAAGGAAAGGATGACCCTTACCATATAGAGTTTGGCTACTAGAGCGAATGTATCGGTATAGTCAACCCCATAAGTTTGAGTGAAGCCTCGGGCAATAACTCTTGCTTTGTATCTCCCAATCGTGCCATCACTCTTGTATTTGATGGTGAACACCTAGTTGGAGGTCACAACATTCTTTCTCGGAGGTATATCCGCTTCTATCCAAGTGTGGTTCCTTTCCATCGCTTGGATTTCATCATCAACTGCAGCCACCCATTCCTTGATTTGTTTAGCCTCATTGTAGCTTTGAGGGATCTGGTCCTTCTCAATCTTACTAAGAAAGGCTTGAAAATGGAAAGGTATGAGGTCAACCGAAAATCCCTTCAGAATAGGATGGGCCACGGCTTGATTGTTATAATAGACCCTCGTGTTGCGAGTACGTGTACTTCTCCAGAGTGGTTGGGCTGTTGGTTCCATTGTAGGAGTAGCCAATTCAGGTCTGGGAGGAAATACTCTGGATCGGCATCATTTGCCGGTCTTGGGGAGCGAGGAGTACTCGGGGCATTCGGGACTCGAGACGTTACTCCCGGGGAATTTGTATCCCGAGATATGCTGTTGTTCGTAGATGTGCTAGGGGCTTGTGAAGATGGATCTGATACACCTAGACGATCAAGAAGGAATTTGAGGCTTGCAGCCCGATCCATAGCTGGTTCAGATAAGTCTTGTAAGTCCTCCCAATTCCATTTGTCATAGAATCCTCGATCTTCAATAAACTTCACATCCCGAGACATAAGAACCCTCCTAGTTTCTGGATCATAGCATTTATATCCTTTTTGGGTGGAGGAATAGCCGAGGAACATACACTTTGTGCTTTAAGCTTCAAGTTTGTTCTGAAGTTCTCCGGGCACTAGGACAAAACAAACACAACCAAACACCCGTAAGTGATTCAAAGGAGGTTCGATTTTGTTTAATACCTTATATGAAGATGCATCTTAAAGTATTTTTGTTGGAGTCCGATTGATGAGGTAGCAAGCCGTCATGACAACATCTCCCCAAAATCTTCTTTGGACATTCATGTGGAACATAATGGATCTTGTAACTTCCATTTGGTGTCGGTTTTTCCTTTCCGCAACCCCATTTTGCTGCGGGTCATATGGACAACTAGTTTGATGTAGGATCCCTTGCTTAGTTAGATGTTCTTGGAATGAGTTACTCATGTATTCTCCTCCATTATCCTTTCTTAGTACCTTCAATTTTGAGTTGAAATGATTAGATATATAATTCTCAAAAAATTTAAAGGCATCAAAAACTCTATCGTTTGATGGCATAAGAGTTATCCATGTATATTTTGACTTTTCATCTACAAATGTAACAAAATATTTATGGTGATCTCTAGAGGAGCAAGGGGAAGTCCAATATACGAATGCACAAGAACAAAACAATTTTCATAAATCATAGATGATATAGGATAAACCGATTTGCAATATTTTCCCAAAATTGCAAGCTTCACAATCGATATTGTTAAACACAAAACTAGGTAACATAAGTTTCATAGCACGAAAATGAGGATGTCCAACTCTAGCATGCCAAAAAAGATTACTAGGGCTACCAACAGCCGAATTAGAAACAACCAAACTATTGCTACCAAACTGAGATAAAAAAACTTAGAGTCTTCAAGGACATAAAGTCCGTTTTTCACTTTTCCTTTTCCGAGCAAGCTTCCAGTCTCAATATCCTGAAATTTCACACCATTAAGTCCAAATATAGCATAACAATTCAAGTTCATAATAACTCTTCTAACCGATAAGAGATTCGAGGTAAATTCCGGTAAATAGAAGGCTCTAGACTTTTTCCCGAACAAGTCTAAATTCCCTACTCCACTAACCGATATCCTATTACCATTTGCTATTACAACACTTCCTACAGCTAGCTCTATATTGCAAACAAGATCCTTATCACTAATCATATGGTGAGAGGCTCCCGAGTCAATAACAAGCGATTTAAGTAAAGTTCGAGTGCAATAGCAAATACTGGAATCCCTTAAGAATTTGAGAGAATTGATTAGCGCATCAAGCTCTGATTTCTTCATAGTGTCTCCCATAAATGAGGAAGAGGCTGCGGATGGGAGTTCTTGTTCCTTTAAGGAGGAGCCAAGCATGGAACCGGATATGGACCCATAGTCCTCCAAGACTCCATGAGACACATTGGCTTTTGAATCCTTGAACTTTGCGGGTTTGAGATGAGGATGGAGAAGCCAGCACTTTTTCTTTGAATGGCCTTTCTTTTTACGATGATCACAAACCATCTTCTTCCTATCCTCAAATCTGCCTTGAGCCTTGTTTGCGGAAAGAAGTCCCGAATCCCTTTTTACTTCGAACAACTCAATGGAACCTTGCTCTTTTTGGATTTGAGAGCATACATATTCAAGACACGGAAAGGACCTCGAGCTAGCAGCTTACCTCAAGATATGCTTCACTAGATCTTTGTAGTTCGGGTTAAGGTTCATCAAGAGCCTGAAAACCTTATCTTCTTCATTCCTTTCCTTGACAATTTTTGGATCTATGGACATTGGCTTTAGTATATCTAGTTCAGCCCACAAGGATCTGAACTTTCCAAAGTACTCCGTAAACTCCATTTCTTCTTAGAGAAGGTTTTGCAAGAGCTTTCTTCACCTCAAATAATCTTGTCAAGTTTGAGACATTTCTATATACCTTCTTAAAGGTATCCCATAGATCCCTAGCCGTTTCACAATATGAATAGGCTTCAAGAATTGAAGGATCTAAGGAGCTTTGGATGATGGATTTGATCACTTGATCAATTTGGAACCATTCATCATCCTCTTCAAGATATTATTCATCTTCACCGTCACTTGAGAGAGAATCCCTTGGTGGTCTATCCTTCACAATATGACTTCAAAAACCTCTTCTTGTGCAGATTTTTGTCTTCAAGGTTTTGGCCCAAAGAAGGTAGTTAAACCCTTTTAGAGTCACATAGACAATCGGTGTTTTCCATGGTTGAAATCCATAGCACAAGAGAAAGAAAGACAAAACCTAGAAAGAATTCAAAAATTTGTTGAGAAAGATGGAAAATTTGACTTGATTCTACACCAAAGGTTGAAGCTTTTGGTGTTTTTAGGGTCAAAGGCGATTTTCTTCCTTCAGTTTTGAGCTTTTATCCGTACAACAATGGAGATTTGTACGATAAACCGAGAAAAACAGAGATTTTGTAGAAAAAATAGATTTTGAACTGAGAAAAACGCTTAAGAATCGACGATGGCTCTGATACCATGTAAGAATTTAATTCAAAGATCAAGAATTATTGTAGAATAAAGAAGAGAAATCAAGAGAGAAAGAGACTAAATCTCATCGTTTTTCTTGATTAAAATAAAGAGAGGTTAGAAGCTTTTATAGGCAATACAAAAAAAAAAAAAAAAAACAAAAGTGGTCCCAAAATATGTGAGGACCACTTTGGTGTGGACCACAAAATGTGTGGACTACATTTTGTCTTTTAGCTCCAACGGTCAAGAGATGTCCCTTTCGAGTGCAAGGACCACCTACTTTTCCCCAACGGTTATCTTTGACTCGTAAACGAACATCTTCCTCGGTCCCCCTATTTTTGCATGGTCTTTATCTTTTTGTCCCTCCTTTTGCACTTTTATTATCTTTGGCCCTCTTTTTGCTCAAAGATAATTCGGCCACCACACAAAAAGAAAACAAATCAGCCATTAAAAATGTCATATACAAAGAGATTTTCAACAATCTTCACTATCATGCCACATCTAATTTCATATACAATAAATACCCATATTAATGTATGTAAGACTTCAATGTTATAATTTCAGTAGTTCTATATTCTACAGAAAGGAAGCGAGAAGAACAAGTTCAACCACTTGAACATGGCCAATATTCATCAAAGTAGTCTCGACTGTTGACAAAATATTCAGCTAAAATATTGTTCATCAATATTTAAAACATTTGTTTCTCTTTCTATAATAAACCTCTCATAGTTCTCCCGGAATTTAAAAAATTTGCAACAAAATGACATTAATTAAAAAAGGATCCCGCTGTGTAGCGCGGGCACTCACCTAATATAAAGTGATTTTGAAAATTAAAAAACTAACGAAAAATTTATGTAAATTGACAATATTAACCTTGATGCACAAATTTAGATTCGAGAGAAGATAACATAACACTTCTTAAGACAACACAATAAATGTACTGACAATGGACATCAAATGCAGAAAGATCATCAAAGTGGACATGATTTGCAAAAAAAAATACTCATTCAAGTCAAAAATGTGCAAAATAACCATCTAAATTATATATATCAAAAAAGGGTTTGTTTCTCTCCATAGGTGAAAACACATCAACAAGATGCCACATCATCAATGAAAACACTCTTTAATCCAATCAGGTCATCATAATTGTCCACATCATACTTTAAATGCATAAATTTGCTCGTCTTCTTCTCCCTCCCAAGTTGTTTCTTCCATCTTCCTCCCGACTGTTTTTACATTTTCCCACTTTCTTGAATATTAAACCTTTGTAACTGCTTCCCTTATCCAAAGATTGGTTTATCCACTGCTTCTAGAAAAGCTTCTCCGAAAATTTCAAAGTTAATGTGATTAATCTCACAGACAGATACACAATTCAATATGATTGGTAAGGATGCAGCAGATCCGACCTTTTGAATTTTTATCCGGTAAGTTTTTATTCAGAGCCATTTGACCCATCTCCATAAGCATACATATATATACAAATGTATATATGTATATATATATATCTTGTGTCTCCTTAATTGTTCATATATTTGTCATATAAAATGACCAACAAAATGAAAGAAACACTATTATTTTAAACCTCCATTTAAAATGCCTATAAGGTGCGCCACGTCATAAATGTAATATATGTTCTTTGATTACCAGAATAAGATTCCTTGTATTATTGTTGGCTTAATATTTCATGAAACGTGTCATCTAAATTTCTTGAAGTGTTGACGAATGGATAAATTTGGTTAACAATTGGAAGTGAGCTACTCAAAGATTCATAAGTTTCAAGCACAAAGCAAAAACCTTACACCTCATTCAGCGATAGGCAAAGTACATTTCCTTTAAAGAGTATGCAAATTCAGACTATTCAATTAGAGCTTCATTTCCAAATCTAAAGAGTTTGTGTCTCTCCTATAAATGAAAACACATCAGCAAGACACATCACCCTTATTTTTTAATCAAACAACCAATAAAATCTTGTTATTCAAATATGATAGGTCTGCATTTTAACATAGACACATTATTTAACTCGATATGTATTACATTCGTACCGTTATCATCACTTTAGAGTCCAATAGATTCATAGTACACAATTTGTATCTTGCATAGCAAACATATGCATAAAGAGTGATACCATGTACTTTTGGAGCATAATTTGGAGCATTCAGGACAAGCACATGTTAAAGGATGTCAGGAGCTGGTTGAAGTCAAATTCCACTCGAGCAGCGTGTGGCGCCTACTACCATTCGAGTCCCTTTTGGCGGAGCTCGAGTCTGCTCCCACTCTGGTGGCGCTCGAGTCTATTTCCACTCTGGCGGAGCTCGATTCCAAGAAGGCAGTGCTTGAATCAAAGAAGCAGGTGTTCGAGTCTGCACACACTCGAGCTGGTGGTCAAGTTACAAAGTAGTGCGGGTTTCAGACATGTAGGCCTTTCAGATATTTGAGCTAGACCACTATGGGCTGGGATCCTTTTGATGGGCCGAATTAGCCAAAGATTTCACCAGAATTAGTTTATATTTTTAGAGACTGCAAGAACGAATCTATCTAGGTTTTCTTACGACTCTTTAACGGCAACCGTTTTCTTTGTAATCGCTAGACGCAAGCAACTTTAAAATTTTGAATTTTGTTTTGAATGCAATCTTCATTTCCCTTTTATCTTGTTCATTATACTACTTTAAGTTTATTAGTAATGTTATCGACTACAATTTTCACTGTGAACGTTCATGCTATGAATTCTGAGTAGTTTACCTAGGGTTCTTGAGGATGAGTTAGGTTGGCATTGATCTGAAGTCTTCTGGGTGTCCTGAGAGTTAGAAATATTAGATCTCATCTGATTAGGTGCTTTCATCACTTGTTTCATTCTGATCAACTGATGCTCGTTCTGAGACGTTTTAGCATCCGATAAGTGTTTGGTAAAACGTCTGACCAAACCAACCTCAGAGATTCACACTCTTAGCTCGAAATATTGAACGTCTATGATGTGAAATGGCGTAGAGCGAGTTATGTATTTATGTCGTTTAAGTTGTCAAACGCCTATGGGGATAAGGTCGGTTAATAACTTAGTCGAGTTTGTTTGCCACGAGAGTGGATTCAATGCCTTGTGTCTTGCTGCCTAGAGATCCGCTCTGTTTAGTGTTGTCAGTCCTGAAGTTAATTTAAGCTATACGCTGATCCATGATACCTGTTCCTCAGGACATGTCTTCTCATTATATTGCACTTTGATGAGGACATCAAGCCGGTTAAACCAAGCCGGCCAATGACCAGAGCTAGAGCATGCAATCTTAGGGAACAACTAAGAGAATTTGTAGCTGACGTCTTAACTAAGGAAGATGATACTCCTTCACCGGACCGCACCAAGATCGACAAGAGCCATATTGAAGTCTTTCAAAAAGTGCGGAGAAGGCCAAGAACTCAAGCCAAGACCAAGCCACACGTCAAGAGGAGATCCAATACATTCAGACCTTTAGGAAGTTGATCAAGAGGACCAAGAACCGTCAAGACTTGAGCTGGAAGCAAGCCTTTCATCCGGTCCAACAAGGTGTGTTTTATGTTTAATATAAATGTTTCAACAAGACTATCAATTTTGCTGCAATCTGTACTCAAGCTTATTTAGAGTATGTTGTTAGTATATCTTACTTTACTTGCTTCATTGATTGTCGCTTCATATATTTTTCTTAAAGCAGTTCAAAAAATTAAGGAAAGCAATTATGTGCTCATCATTAGCTGACATGGTTCAATCAATGTAGAATATAGCACTCTTAGAACAAGTGTATCTCATTCATCTTTCTACCTGCAAAGTATAGGAAAGTTATATTCATTCATTTAGTGTATTGTAGCTTTACCAATTGCTTGCACTATCTGGTTGAAAATACTTAATAGTTAGTGAAAGAAAATAGGTTAGAGATGTTGAGCAATGTTTATAGTTTTGGGATGATAATGTGGGAGATGGTGACAAAGAGGTGGACAAGAAAATTCTTTGTTGAATTCAGAACTGAATAAAGTTTTTAAGATTGTTGTAAATGGTGAAAACAAGAAGGTCTACAAGTATATGTGGTATTGTTTTCTCTTGGTCCCGATTCTCTTATAAAATTTAAGGTGTTAAATAGAATAAGTTTAGGAACTACGCATAAAAATTATGATTTTGAATCAAAGTAACTAGTAGATATTCTAAGATGATTTCATTTTCCACTCACATAAGTTACTGTTCCAAAGATGAACTAGTCAAGATAAAATGTTTATAGGATGAAGATTTTCAAGTTGGTTTACAAGCATAAAACTCTAGGTTAAATATAATCATCACTTTTAATGTCCATTTTTACAAAAAGAATTTGTTCAAGTAGTGTAATGCGGGTCTTAATCTACTCCTTTTTAAAAGATGTAAAATAACTCTTCCACCTATTTTACTGTTCATAGATTTAGAGGAATAAACAGATTGTAAAACTCAATGTCATGCAGTTCTAAGTTATAAGGGTTAATAACATGTAGTTTTATGAGTAAAGGGTTAATAACATGTATTTTTTAAATTCTCAAATGCCATAGAATAATATAAGATATTTTCATATATTCTTGGCTCCTCCACAACCAGAAAATTGAAACAAAAAGCATACCACAATTTTAGGACAAAATTAAACAAAAGTTTCATACAAACCTACCAATACACAATCCATCCCTATAAACAATTCTTAAAAAAATGACTAAAAATTGAAGAATTGGAACTCACTCTTGGTAAATGTCTTTAACATGTGAGGAAGTGGCTAGGAAGAAGATGCAATCTGATTTTTACATTGTCTTCCTTTGGATTTTCTTGGAAGAGCTGATGAAAGAGTTGGTAGACTTTCATTTAATTGGGTGTGTGAATTCAACAAAAGAGTGGGTGCTACTATTGTTGTTATCTTTCATAGCCTACCAGGTGATCTCTTAAACATATCAAACTTGGAACATGTATTGAAAAACGTTTATTTTGTCCTTCTTCTCCACATGCACTACAATGTTGGGTAAACACAATAAAGAGCATCAAACCATAAATACAAAATGTTATAAAATAGAGCCAACCAAGTTTATAATGCTTAGAATTTTTGTTTCTCTTTTTGAGAACTTCATATATCTTAGTTAACCTTTTTCAATGGTTTTTCTTCCCTCGTGATTTTCTTGATGGGTTTTTGAAAAGAGTTGGTTGCACTCAAGCATTTGTTGTCACCTTCCACAAATTTATTCTATTAAGTGGTTGGAGCAAATCACCATAATATGTCGTCAACTTCTCTACGATAAACCAATAAGATATAAGAGTCTTAGGATCTTAATCAACATTCTTTTACTGCCTCAAAGTAGACACACTATAACAACATGAAATTCCATTAATCAAATACATCCTACAACTGCATTTGATCTCACCCTGCATATATATACAAAGCTTTCAAATCATCATAAGCATCAAGGCAAAAAATCTTTTAGTTGTTACACTTTTTTCTACCAAAATGATGTTTAGTTATAGTAAGAATCAATAGCCACCCAAAACAAGTCCTCAAACTCTGCATCAACATACTTTTTCTTCTAGTTTGCATGCACGTGTCTAGCACACAACATGTGCTCAACATATAGCAATACAACTCTACCACTGCAATTAATCCATTTTTGATGGTCACTAACTAGAGTTAATCAATTTGGAAGTCAAGTCATCCATTGAATGCTCAATAAATCATGACATATATTCAGTGTTTAATGTATAACAATGGCTCAAGCTACATGAAACATTTGATCATTGGGATCTCTTCAACATGCTTAAGTCTTCTGCTTGTATAATAATATCTCGTGGATCCTTATTAGTATTTGAAAAGCAATTATCATTTCGCGCTTTCCAAATATGCAAATGATCCATGAGAAAATCTTACCATCTATTTGGGTCAAGAATTCACAAAAAAGATAGTTTAGATTATACCAAATAATATTACCAGGGAAAATATCTACAACTGAGGGAATACACCGAGAGTATCCATGTTTGTATTGTTGGTGGTCATTGAAACTTGTTTAAGTTTATAGAAAAATAATCAAGTTTTGTCTCTTAAGGGAACATCCAATATAAAAAAGAATCAGGTTTCCAAACCGGAAACAAGTGTTTTCAAAATGAAATTGTGTTCCCATTATGTTTCCAAATCAAGAATTTTAGGAATCATCTTTCCATTAAGTTTCTATCGGATTTCTGAGTTACCAATTCTGAAACGGTATTCGAATAGAGTTTCCATGAAATCTAGTTTTAACCCTTTTTAAAAGTAGCATAACATGCATAAAATCTCTTAAACCTTGTATCGTTTACCTCACATTCAACAATTGATCCTGAATTGCTTCTTTTTAACTCAGCTGCATAATCAAATAGTTTTGTAAAAGACTCTGTCTGCTCATCATCATATGTTTTGAAGACATCTCATCCTTGTCCTTTCACAAATGTGCCAAGGGATATTAATGTTGTGTCTAAGGAGTTTTTCTTGCAATAGAGTTGGTGAAAAATCTTGATTGAGTCCAAATTCTTCTATGTAAAGTTCAACAATCCAAGAATTGGTGAGGAATGACACTTTCCCTTGCCAACTCCTAATATGTTCATCATTTAGAGCCTTAATCACAAATCTATTACTATTACTATTTATACTTGCATAAATTCTCCAAAGACACTTTTTGGTGAAAAATAGCTACTATCCACTTATTATTTGACTTCTTATACCATATATCTCTTTTATTCTCACAACATACATATTAATATTAATAACAATCTTTAAATATTTCATTGTGTTGTACATCCCCAATCTTTACATTTCCATTATTCTCAACTATCTTACCATGTTCTGGATTATAGCTAATCATTATCTAGTTCTCTACCTATGTATGGATCATCTTTTCTAACAACATAAAAAGTCAAAGCACCTTTTATGACTGTATAATTTACTAATTTCTAAACAACTTCCTTATTATCGATGTCCTTTTTCTCATATGGTGTTTCTGGTGGAAACCAAGACACTCTTTTTATGTTGTTTTCATAACCGAGATCATCTATAATAAGTATCACAACCGTTTTTTTACAGGGAAGGTTTCAGTTATCGAACCAGTTTATGAGTCTCTCCACCAAGATATGGTATTTTCGATTGACCAATATCCACTATCATACACGAAAATATCAAAACTGCACCAAAACATGTTAATTTTTCTTATGGATTTTAGAAAATAATAGACAAAGACAAGCACAAATAATACTAACCTCATTGTTGAATTCTTTCAAATACTTAATTTCTCCGAACAAATTTCAGTCCTCTTAAAAAACAAAAGCAACTGAGAAAATAAAGGGTTTAGCAAATTAACTTGTAACAAACAAACAATTGTCACATAATACATGCTTAACAATACATAAATTCATCAATAATGGCAAAAAACTTCTAATGAAGACAAAGATTTAAGTTGTTTACAAAAGTGTGAGAATGAGTAAAATAAACAAATAATAATTACTTCTTCACCAAAATAACCACATGTGCATAGGGTGATTGACTACTCTTTGCTTTCCTAAGGATACATAAAATTAATAGAGAAGATTTATGAGAAAAGATGAGATGAGATAAGATGAGAGAAGAGAGTCACCAAAAAACAATAAAATTTGAAATCCTCAAATTTAAACTCTAAATCGAAACCCAATTCCTAGATTTTTATTTTATTTTATGATATTGAGAATTAAAATCTGTATGTTATTTTTTACCCAAAAATGAAAACATTTTAAGAACTGCATATATTTTTTAAGTGTAAGATATTGAGTCTAGAAACAATTTATTTCTTTAACACCGTGAATAGTAAAATAGATTGAAGAATTATTTTTTTAGGACTTGGATAATTATTTTGCATATTTTTTATTTGGATGATTTGTTTGCAAATCATGTCCAGTTTTGATGATTTCTCTTGAAAAAAAATCTATATATATTTAGCCAATATATTATAGAGGTGAAATATATTAGAAATATATAAATAGCTATGAAAGTTTCATAATTAAATACATAATAAAAATATTTTGTTAAAAAGCCAAAATTACCCTTAACAAATATATTTTTGGAGAGAGACGGGATACCACACGTTTAGTGAGGGGACAACAAATTAAATGCGCTAATCCCTGATCAAAATCGTCTTCGCATTTAACACATATATTGTGAGTAACATATTATTCGTTACTATAATATTATCAAATAAAACATATTTGAATACATATTCCATTCATTTCAATATAAGTGATATTCTCACTTATCAATACAAAAATCAACTCATTTTCTTGTTTTTGCTTTATAATTTTATGATCACTTTTGGTCAAAATATAAAGGGTGAGTAACATGTCTTTATGGTTTTTTTGACTAAAAATTCATGTTTGCGAATAATTAAATATCTTTTTAAAGAAAACTGAAAACTGATTTCAAGAATCCATTATATGATCCAACTACATAGGTCATGCTTAATCGATCCACTAAAAATATAAAATCAAAATGGAAAAAGAATAGACCAAAGAGAAGAAAGATTTACCAGTTATTTGGTAATAAGTACGTGGAATATAATTTCACATTTATTTATTATGTTTCTTAATCTTTTTGTTTCACAACAGTAATCACTAGGCCTGCGATTCGGTTCAGTTCAGTTCGGTCGGAAATTTCGGTTATCGGTTATTTCGGAGTTTGAGAAATTTTCCGATTTAAAACCAAAATTGTATTCGGGTCGGATCGGTTCGGGTAGCGGTTTTTTCAGTTTTCCACAATTTTCTGAGAAATTCCGAAACAACAAATGGAAACAGAAATAACCTAAAATTTCGGTTTATTTTTGGTTAGTTTTTACAAAAATAACCGAAACTATCAGTTATTTCGGTTTCCGAGAACCGAAATAACCGATTTACGATTCTAAAACATGTTGTAAAGATAACAGAACAAATGTACCAGTTTTACAAATGTACCAGTTTTAAAAAAAACAAATGTACAATCCATCAGGTTGCATCTTGTCTCTTAGGTTGCATCTTGTCTCATCAATCCATCAGCTGCAAAACAACAAAAGAATAGAACAGTTAGAAATAGGGTCATTAAAACATATAAGTCTATGAACTACTTTGCAGAGTAAAGATAAGTTTATGAACCTATAGAGTCATGAAACTCTAGTTCCTCAATCATTTGGATCAAGTTTGCCTGTTTTTCACTTTGAATTGAAGTCCTCAACCATTATTGTAAACAAATCAAAGCCTCAATCATGAAAGGTGTAGACAGCTTCTATAAGGGTCTAATACACGACCACTTGTGCTGAAAGCTGACTCTGACGCAACAGAAGAGACTTGAATTGCAAGAACATCTCTTGCAAGCTCAGATAAGATAGGGTATTTAATACTATTGTGCTTCCACCAACCTAAGATATCAAAGTCTAATCCCAAATTGTTTTTGGCGCGTGAGACTGTTTTTTCCAGCAAGTAAATGTCAAGTTCACTACTTGACTCTTCATTTGCAGACTCGTCTTCCATCTCTGTATACAAGGAATCAAGCCTCTCATACTCATCGTCATCTGGCAAATCAAATAACATATTGGTACCTTGCTCGGACTCTACATTTTCACTTCTGTTGCACCCACTACATGAGGATCTTGTACTGCCAAGTCTAGTAGCATACTTCTCAAACAATTTTCTCATTACAGTTTTGATAGAAGTCTTCAAATATTCACTCTCCATAGTGCCTTTCCCATACAGCTTGTCAAAATATAGAGAAACAAATTGTATCTTGTTTCTCGAATCCAAGACACTTGCAATTATAATAAGTGGATTCATATTCAGCATCCCATCCCAATACTTCTCAAACTTTTTCCTCATTTCTTTTGCTTCCTCACTTAGTTCAGAATCTTCATTACATGACAGAGATATTAAATTCCTCTCAATTGTTACAATTTCATTGTAACATAGTGAAGAAGTTACTGACTTTGAAGCTGAGAACGCTAAAGTACAGTTGAAGAAGATTTTCAGAAACTTCACAAACCTCTGAACCGAATCCCAATCAGAAGATGTAGGTGGACCTACACGCTTCTCACCTTCATCATCCTTTTCTAGGAAGTATTCATGGTAC
>JAKUCM010001205.1:0-41852 GCA_023374145.1 Lepidium sativum | reverse complement strand
AACAGTGATGAGGTGGATCCCGAGGCATATTGTTTTGAAGAATACACGATGCCACCTCGTCAAGGAGAACCAATCCGAGAAGCACACAAGCACATAGGCTTGTTGCAGAAAATGAACAAATGGTTGATGAAGAAGGTGAAGAAGCTGACTGCTAGCGACGAAGCTAGAAGGCAAGAAAACGATGATCTAAGTAGGAGAGTTGCAGCTCTAGAAAGGAACAGCGGACCACCACCACCACCACCAACTATTCGCCCAAGAAGAGCTCCATATCCACGGATCGTGAAAGGCAACACCAACCAGCACCAGCTAGACGCTCCTCAGCAAACCCGGCAGCCTTCTCATACAGAAGACCATTTGATGCAGCAGGAGAAAGCTCGAGCCAACCGCTCGAGCACCAATCAGTCGAGCATTCCGAACACTCGACGGTCACGCTCGAGCAAGCTGAGCTCGAGCGTCAAAGGCATAATGACTACTACATGGAGCTCATGCGAAATGTGGCATCCGATTACTGGAATCATTAAGAGGTACAAAAACCCCTTCCTTTCATTATAAATACCATTGCATATTTTTCAATTGACTTGCTTTTACATTTCGATTATATCTTGATTGCTAGTTACTCTCCCATTGGATTGACACCATGCTGTACTACAATTGATTAAATAGACAGTTTGGTATTTGAGAAAACACCGCAAAAACCTGTTTATCACTCCTCCGCCTTAGAGCCAAGAATAATGCTCGGTCAAGAAGCAATCCTTCCCAAGGAGAGTCTTCTAGGACCGCAAGCAAACCCGGCAGAAAGGAGAAGAGAAGGTTGGAAGTACAATCTGAAAATGAGTCGGAAGAAAGAGGAGAATACATGGATGAAGACGAGGTGGACCCAGACATTGCTGCTGAAACACTTCGTGAAGATGGGTATGGCGAAAGAGAGGCGGAAGAAGCAAGGGAGATAATCCTTGCCGGAAAAAGAGAGAAGGAGATGAAGGAGAGACATAACTCGGCAAGAGCACTAAACGATCTGCGGAGGATGGATTTTCTAGGAACCCGCTATCCATGCAAGGAGGCGCTGACCGCAATGGGGATAACAAGAGATGTAGATCTCATGTTGCAAAATTGTGGGCTGTCCACGTTTGTGCAGTACCCGCAGAGAGCATACAAGGAAGAGACTCTCCAGTTTTTGGCGACGGTTCAGATTGTTTTATACGATGCAGAAAACGAGAGTCTCCAAGAAAAGCAAGGTGGCGGTTATATCTTCTTTGCAATTAGAGGAAGGGACTATCGAATGACTTTCAAAGCACTTAGGGACCTCTTCGAGTTCCCAAAAGCCGAGTCCAAAAATTATGGACCGGATTTCGATAGAACAGAGTTGGATGATGTGTGGCGGTCGATTGCATCAACAAGGAGCAGATTCTCGTCCTCCCGATCTAAGGCATCGCTGATCCGAAACCCGGCCTTGAGGTATTTTTGAACAATCCTCGCAAATACATTTTTCTCACGTTTTACTACTGGAACAATTAATCTAGGAGAAATGGAGATGTTGGTGACTGCTCTTAAAGACATTGTTGGTACAAGAGCGACGGATCCCCGATTATTGGAAATCGAAACAGTGGTGGGTTAACCATCCAATTTGCTAACCAATTGGTCACATACCGCGATTGGGCAAGGGATAAAAAAACTGGAAGACGTGATAGAAAGATCACCATTGGCGGACTTGTCACATGCATTCTGGAAAGATGTAATGTGCCAATCGATGAGACACAATGGGCTGACCCTCGATTCATGAACATCAAACACTTAAGGAGGAGTCAATTCTTGGCTACGACGGAAGTTCGAGGTAAGCTCCTTTACTCTTTCCATCATTTACTTAGACCAAATGCTCTTCTACTCTTGCCAAACAGGGAGTACACAACGAAAGAATGGGGCAAAACACGGATTTCAATCCGCCTCTAGAAGCCTTGTACGATCCCAATGGCCCTCAGCAGAGTTCATCTCCAACAAACAACGATGAAGTGGATCCTGAGGCGTATTGTTTTGAAGAATACACGATCCCACCTCGTCAAGGAGAACCAATTCAAGAAGCACACAAGCACATAGGCTTGTTGCAGAAAATGAACAAATGGTTGATGAAGAAGGTGAAGAAGCTGACTGCTAGCGACGAAGCTAGAAGGCAGGAAAACAATGATCTAAGTAGGAGAGTAACAGCTCTAGAAAGAAACAGCGGACCACCACCACCACACCAACTATTCGCTCGAGAAGAGCCTCCATATCCACAGATCGTGAGAGGCAGCACCAACCCGCACCAGCTAGACACTCCTCAGCAAACCCCGCAGCCTTCTCATATAGAAGACCATTCGATGCAGCTGGAGCAAGCTCGAGCCAACCGCTCGAGCACCAATCAGTCGAGCAATCCGAACACTCGACGAAAACGCTCGAGCAAGCTGAGCTCGAGCGTCAGAGGCATAATGACCACTACATGGAACTCATGCGAAATGTGGTAGCCGACTACTAGAATCATTAAGAGGTACAAAAACCCCTTCCTTTCATTGTAAATACCATTGCATATTTTTCAATTGACGTGCTTTTACATTTCTTTTACTTGCTTGCTTTTGCATATTTTTCACTTGACTTGCTGGTCTAGGATCCTCTTTCGGACTTTTATACACATAAGGGACTGTGTGATTTAAGTTTGGGGGAGGGTTCTAGAGGATATTTGACTTTGTTTTCTGTGGTTCTTAGTTTTTATTCTTGCATTTAACCATTTGCATCACATCTAAGGCATAGAAAAACCAAAAAAATTTGAAAAAAAAAATCGAAAATGCATAAGTCAAAAACAGAGTGTTCATGTAGCTGCATTGCATTCATATAGGATTGAGTCTAGAATTTCGGGAATCATCTTGCTAGATAGGTAGACTTGCTAGGTTGATTGGCTAGTAACCATAGTGAACTCTTAGACTCGCGTTTTTTTCCCTCTTGAACACTGATTGGTAGATCATTGACCTTTGAAACCGATACTTAGGTTGTGTCTCGAAAAGAACCTGATTTGTTACCTCATAATCAAATTCTATTTTCCAAATTAGGGGCTTGAGATACATTGCATAAGATCCTTCCTTAGGTTCACCTAGCTAAGTAGAAAGAAAAGCATAAGGTGAATATAGAATCATCCTTCTCAAAACTCGGCTCAAAATATATGGTCTAAGATGAACGGGGATTGTGCGTAAACCCGTACCTTCTTGTGTTCATCAATAAAACCATTTCGATATCGCCTAAAATGAACCGGGACTGTGCGTAAACCCGTACTTTTTCGCGTCTCATTGATAAAGCTAATACATCGATGCCTAAGGTGAATCGGGACTGTGCGTAAACCCGTAGTTTTTCGTGCTTCATTGATAAAGCTTAAGCCAATAAAAACGAGTAAGGAGTTGAGAAGTGATCGAAAATGCTTAAACCATTAGTGACTAGCTGAATTTGAGGAAGTTGAATCCCAAGGTCTTTGATCAATAGCCCCTTTTGCGGACTGCACTTGAGAGAAATAGGTTTCGAATCTGAGTTTCTTAAGAGACCAACTAAGTCTTAGGGAATATTCGGTCTTGATGCTAAGCCTTGATGAAAGTAAATTGTGGTTCTTACAAAAGGATGAGGATTCACTTGTGGATTACAGTTTTTCAGTTTGGCAAGTCATTTGTTTAAGTAAGATGTTCCATTGTCAGCAACTTCTCTTCCTTCTTAGTTCGATGCATATTTGCTTGAGGGCACTTGCTTACCATGGTATGCCGACTTGGTTAACTATTTGGTCGGGGGAGGGCTGCCTAAGACTCTGAATTATGATCAAAGGAAAAAATTCTTCAGGGATGTAAGGCAGTATTTTTGGGATGAACCTTATCTTTACAAGCAAGGATCTGATGGACTGTTCAGAAGATGTGTATCAGAAGAAGAAGTCAAGAGAATATTGGAGCACTGCCATGGATCTACTTATGGAGGACACTTTGCTGCATTCAAAACAGCACAAAAGATTCTTCAATCCGGGTTATGGTGGCCATCGATTTTCAAAGACTGCCAAGAGTTTATATCTAGATGCGATTGCTGTCAAAGAATGGGTAGTATAAGCAAGAGGAATGAGATGCCACTGAATCCGATCTTGGAAATAGAAGTGTTTGCCTGTTGGGGAATCGATTTCGTGGGACCATTTAAGCCTCCTTCTTTAGGGAACAACTACATTCTGGTTGCTGTGGATTATGTCTCTAAATGGGTAGAAGCTATTGCAGCTCCTACAAACGATGCAAAGGTGGTACTTAAGCTCTTCCAACACATTATATTTCCCAGATTTGGTGTGCCAAGAGTTTTGATCAGCGATGGAGGTTTTCGAGAATTTGCTTAGGAAACATGGGGTTAAACACAAAGTGGCAACTCCTTATCATCCTCAAACCAGCGGACAAGTTGAAGTCTCTAATAGGCAGATCAAATCGATTTTGATGAAGATAGTTGGGCTGTCAAAACGTGATTGGGCCGCCAAATTAGATGACACTCTTTGGGCCTATAGGACTGCTTTCAAAACTCCTATTAGACGTACACCTTTTCAACTACTTTATGGAAAGTCCTGCCATTTGCCAGTAAAGCTAGAGTACAAATCGATTTGGGCAACCAAACTCCTGAATTTCGATATCAAAACAGCACAAGAAAAGAGGCAGATGGATCTACATGAGCTTGAAGAAATCAGACTTGAAGCATATGATAGCTCAAAAGCATACAAAGATCGCACAAAGGCAGCTCACGACAAAAAGATCCAGCGGAAAACAATCGAAGTTGGTGATCAAGTACTTCTCTTTAACTCAAGACTCAAGCTGTTTCCCGGAAAACAGAGATCAAAGTGGTCTGGTCCGTTCAAAGTACTGCAAGGTTTACCTTATGGAGCAGTCACTTTAGCCAACAGCAATGGGGAAGGATTCACTGTGAACGGTCATAGAGTTAAGCCTTATTTGGCCAACTGCACGATTCCCGAGGGAACTTCGGTTCTGCTCGATGAACCGCCTCCTCTCCAATAAATAGGAGGAAGTCGAGCTTGAGACTATAAACAAGGGCAGTTGGGAGGCAATCCCAAAGGTATCCTCTGTATATACATTCAATTTTTTCAGTATGTTTAACTTCTTTACGTATATTTGCTATTTTTCATTTTTACTTGCATCTATTTCGTCTTACATGCACTTGAAAGGTTTTTTGTACTCTTATACAGGAAAGTGGAGCCCAAATAGGACAGGTGGGGTCGGAACCGACAAGATGGGACAGCACTCGACCACGCCTAGTCGAGTGTCCCACTCGAGTGTCAGCCATCACTTGGCAGACTGACACTCGACCAAACCTGCTCGAGTGTCAAGCTCGAGCGTCCAGCCATCATGCCTATTCATATGCCTCCGCACCTATAACTGCCAAAAGCTGAGAAAGGGGAGACATTTACTCTGAAAAATGGGTTAAATCTTTCTTTAATGTAATATCTTTTATATTTAATTCAAAAGATTTGATTTAATCCAAGTTCAAATTTTGAATTTGAAAAGATTCCCCCTTTGTCTTTCCTCGTCTATAAAAGGAGGAGGAGCCTCTCTCCTTTCATTCACACGAAATACACTCTCTCTCTAACAATTCTCTCTAGTTTTTCTCTCTTTTACAAATGCAAATCGTCTCTTTCTCTCTGCTCATCAACTACACTCGACCATTTCAACTCGATTGTCAAGGTAGAGCGTCGCAACACTTGCTCTTTTCCGATCAACTGCCACGATGACTGACGGCAAAACCAACAAGGCTAACCTCCTCCGCCTTAGAGCCAAGAATAATGCTAGATTGAGAAGAAATCCTGCCAAAGGAGAGTCTTCTAAGAGCACGAACAAACCTAGCAGAAAGGAGAAGAGAAGGTTAGAGATTCAATCTGAGAATGAGTCGGAGGAAGGAAGAGAGTACATGGACGAGGACGGTATAGATCCAGACCTCGTTGAAGAGACACTTCGTGAAGATGGATACGGTGAGAGAGAGGCTGCAGAGGCAAGAGAGATAATCCTTGCTGGAAAGAGAGAGAAAGAGATGAAGGAGAGGCACAACTGGGCGAGGGCTGATAAACATGTTTTTTGCGGTGTTTTCTCAAATACCAAACTGTCTATTTAATCAATTGCAGTACAGTATGGTGTCAATCCAATGGGAGAGTAACTAGCAATCAAGATATAATCTACTTATTCTAATTTAAGCCAAATTCGGTTTTAGCGAGTGGTTATCTATCCTAGGTGACAATGAAATCTTAAAGCAAAATGCTAAAAATGAAACATGAAATCAGAATGTAAAAACAGAGTATTAAAGCAATAGTAAAACTAATAATGAAGTGCAACAAGAAATCTCAACCTAAAGCAGAGTATTAAATTCACAAAAATTCAATAGAGGAAAAACGGGTTCTCGAGGTTTAGGATCAATGATTAGGGTATTCCTAGGGGTTCTAGACTTATCTATCAACCTATTTAGATGACCTCTAAGCAAGGAATCACAAAGTAATCACATTCGCTCTCGCGCAATGGGACCTCTCCTAAAAGACAACCTGACTTGACTCTCGCCCAACGATTGGAAATTCAAGAGGCCATAAGTATGGACCTTACAAAGCCTAATAACACCCTATACAATCAATCTCTTGAGCTAGGAAGATGCTATCTTAATTTAAGCATGTTCAAGTGATTCCCCAAACGCCTCTCGGGGGGGATTCACCAAGAGATCGAATTTCAATTGATCAGAAAGAAACAAGCATTAAGAACACTTAAACTAAAGAGATCTAAGACCTTAATTAAACATAAATAAATTTGGAAATCCCTAAGTTTTCCCCTAATCTCACCCTTTCCTCAAGAACCCTAGACTAACTTACTTAGAATTCATGAAATAAACTATAGACTTAAAATCGAAAATTAATTGCATAAAACTTAAGATTAAAAAATCGTAAATGCCTTTGTAAAATATGAGACTCGAAAATTGCTATAAAAGATTGTATATTGAAAGTAGAAATTCTAGTACAATTTATAGATCAAAAGATCTTAAAGAAAAAGGAAAAATACTTAAAGAGGAAAAGGGAAAAATTCGCTTGAAAGAAAAATGAGAATTTCCTTTTATAAGTTAAAAGGAAATTTCCTTAAGAAAGAAAATAGAAAAAGCCTAAAAGATAATTGGGCTTGCACAAAGTCTTAGTTCTGACCCGTAAAGTCACTCGACCAAGTGATGGTCGAGTGTCATGCTCGAGTGTCGGAGACTCGAGTGACAAATCTTCTAGTTTGCATCCTGAACTTCAACCTTAGGCAGACGATTCCTCATTGGTCTTCTTGTAATCCGAAATACTCCGTGATAAGCTCCAAAAAATACCTAAAAATCCCTTTTATGCAATGTATGCAATGCCCGACACTAATAATGCGATTTATGCTAAAAAGAACCTAAAACAATGATAACAATGCAAGTATGAATGCAAAACATGCTAAATAATGGTCCTAAAATGTGGTAAAATGCAGACACATCAACTCCCCCAAACTTAATCTTTGCTTGCCCTCAAGCAAATATGCATCGAACTAAGAAGGAAGAGAAGTTGCTGACAATGGGAACATCTTACTCAAACAAATGACACGCCAAACTGAAAAACCGTAATCCACAAGTGAAACCTCATTCTTTTGTAAGAACCACAATTTACTTTCATCAAGGCTTAGCATCAAGACCGAATATTCCCTAACACTTAGTTGGTCTCTTAAGAAACTCAGATTCGAAACCTATTTCTCTTAAGTGCAGTCCGCAAGAGGGGCTATTGATCAAAGACCTTGGGATTCAACTTCCTCAAATTCAGCTAGTCTCTAATGGTTTAAGAATTTTCAATCACTTCTCAACTCCTTACTCGTTTTTATTGGCTTAAGCTTTATCAATGAAGCACGAAAAAGTACGGATTTACGCACAGTCCCGATTCACCTTAGGTATCGATGTATTAGCTTTATCAATGAGACGCGAAAAAGTACGGGTTTACGCACAGTCCCGATTCATTTTAGGCGATATCAAAATGGTTTTATTGATGAACACAAGAAGGTACGGGTTTACGCACAATCCCCGTTCATCTTAGACCATATATTTTGAGCCGAGTTTTGAGAAGGATGATTCTATATTCACCTTATGCTTTTCTTTCTACTTAGCTAGGTGAACCTAAGGAAGGATCTTATGCAATGTATCTCAAGCCCCTAATTTGGAAAATATAATTCGATTATGAGGTAACAAATCAGGTTCTTTTCGAGACACAACCTAAGTATCGGTTTCAAAGGTCAATGATCTACCAATCAGTGTTCAAGAGGGAAAAAACGCGAGTCTAAGAGTTCACTATGGTTACTAGCCAATCAACCTAGCAAGTCTACCTATCTAGCAAGATGATTCCCGAAATTCTAGACTCAATCATATATGAATGCAATGCAGCTACATGAACACTCTGTTTTTGACTTATGCATTTTCGATTTTTTTTTTCAAATTTTTTTGGTTTTTCTATGCCTTAGATATGATGCAAATGGTTAAATGCAAGAATAAAAACTAAGAACCACAGAAAACAAAGTCAAATATCCTCTAGAACCCTCCCCCAAACTTAAATCACACAGTCCCTTGTGTGTATAACAGTCTGAAAGAGGATCCTAGACCAGCAAGTCAAGTGAAAAATATGCAAAAGCAAGCCAAGTAAAAGAAATGTAAAAGCAAGTCAATTGAAAAATATGCAATGGTATTTATAATGAAAGGAAGGGGTTTTTGTACCTCTTAATGATTCCAGTAATCGGCTGCCACATTTCGCATGAGCTCCATGTAGTGGTCATTATGCCTTTGACGCTCGAGCTCAGCTTGCTCGAGCGTTTCCGTCGAGTGTTCGGAATGCTCGACTGATTGGTGCTCGAGCGGTTGGCTCGAGCTTGCTCCAGCTGCATCGAATGGTCTTCTATATGAGAAGGCTGCGAGATTTGCTGAGGAGTGTCTTGCTGGTGCGGGTTGGTGTTGCCTCTCACGATCCGTGTATATGGAGGCTCTTCTCGGGCGAATAGTTGGTGGTGGTGGTGGTCCGCTGTTCCTTTCTAGAGCTGCTACTCTTCTACTTAGATCATCGTTTTCCTGCCTTCTAGCTTCGTCGCTAGCAGTCAGCTTCTTCACCTTCTTCATCAACCATTTGTTCATTTTCTGCAACAAGCCTATGTGCTTGTGTGCTTCTCGAATTGGTTCTCCTTGACGAGGTGGCATCGTGTATTCTTCAAAACAATACGCCTCAGGATCAACTTCATCGCTGTTGGTTGGAGATGAACTCTGCTGAGGGCCATTGGGATCGTACAAGGCTTCTAGAGGCGGATTGAAATCCGTGTTTTGCCCCATTCTTATCGTTGTGTACTCCCTGTTTGGCAAGAGTAGAAGAGTATTTGGTCTAAGTAAATGATGGAAAGAGTAAAGGAGCTTACCTCGAACTTCCGTCGTAGCCAAGAATTGACTCCTCCTTAAGTGATCGATGTCCATGAACCGAGGGTCAGCCCATTGTGTCTCATCGATTGGCACATTACATCTCTCCAGAATGCATGTGACAAGTCCGCCAATGGTGATCTTTCCATCATGTCCTCCAGTTTTGTTATCCCTTGCCCAATCTCGGTATGTGACCAATTGGTTAGCAAATTGGATGGTTAATCCAGCATTGTTTCGATCTCCAATAATCGGGGATCCGTCGTTCTTTGTACCAACAATGTCTTTAAGAGCCGTATCTCCATTTCTCCTAGATTAATTGTTCAAGTAGTAAAACGTGAGAAAAATGTATTTGCTAGGATTGTTCGAAAATACCTCAAGGCCGGGTTTCGGATCAGCGATGCCTTAGATCGGGAGGATGAGAATCTGCTCCTTGTTGATGCAATCGACCACCACACATCATCCAACTCTGCTCTATCGAAATCCGGTCCATAATTTTCGGACTCGGCTTTTGGGAACTCGAAGAGGTCCCTAAGTGCTTTGAATGTCATTCGATAGTCCCTTCCTCTTATTGCAAAGAAGATGTAACCGCCACCTTGCTTTTCTTGGAGACCCTCGTTTTCTGCATTGTATAAAACAATCTGAACCGTCGCCAAAAACTGAAAAGTCTCTTCCTTGTATGCTCTTTGCGGATACTGCACAAACGTGGACAGCCCACAATTTTGCAACATGAGATCTACATCTCTTGTTATCCCCATTGCGGTCAGCGCCTCCTTGCATGGATAGCGGGTTCCTAAAAAATCCATCATCCGCAGATTGCTTAGTGCTCTTGCCGAGTTATGTCTCTCCTTCATCTCCTTCTCTCTTTTTCCGGCAAGGATTATCTCCCCTGCTTCTTCCGCCTCTCTTTCGCCATATCCGTCTTCACGAAGTGTTTCAGCTGCAAGGTCTGGGTCCACCTCGTCTTCATCCATGTATTCTCCTCTTTCTTCCGACTCATTTTCAGATTGTAATTCCATCCTTCTCTTCTCCTTCCTGCCGGGTTTGCTTGCGGCCCTAGAAGACTCTCCTTGGGAAGGATTGCTTCTTGTCCGAGCATTATTTTTGGCTCTAAGGCGGAGGAGGTTGGCTTTGTTGGATTTGCCGTATGTCATGGTGAAATTTGGTCGGAGAAAGAGCAAACGTACTGACGCTCGAACTAGACACTCGAGCTGAGGTGATCGAGTGTAGTAGATGAACAAAGAGAGATGATTTGCTTCTGTAAAAGAGAGAACAACTAGAGAGAAATGTTAGAGAGAGAGAGTGTATTTCGTGTGAATGAAAAGAGAGAGGCCCCTCCTCCTTTTATAGAGGAGGAAAAACAAAGGGGGAGCCTTTTCAAATTCAAAATTTGAATTTGGATTAAATCAAATCTTTTTGAATTAAATGGAAAAGATATTGCATTAAAGAAAGATTTAACCCATTTTTCGGAGTAAATGTCTCCCCTTTCTCATCTTTTGGCAGTTATAGGCTTTGGAGGCATGTGAATAGGCATGAAGGCGGGATGCTCGAGCCTGACACTCGAGCAGGTTTGGTCGAGCGTCAGTCTGCCAAAAGCTGGCTGATGCTCGAGTGGGACACTCGATTCGGCGTGGTCGAGTGCTGTCCCATCTTGTCGGTTCCGACCCCACTTGTCCCATGTAGGCCCCATTTTCCTGTAAAAGAGACCCAAAAAACCTTCCAAGTGCATGTAAGTCGAAATAGATGCAAGTAAAAATGAAAAATAGCAAATTTGTAAGGAAAATATGCGAAAAAGAAAAAATTGAATGTATATACAGAGGATACCTTTGGGATTGCCTCCCAACTGCGCTTGTTTATAGTCTCAAGCTCGACTTCCTCTTATTTATTGGAGAGGAGGTGGTTCATCGAGCAGAACCGAAGTTCCCTCGGGAATCGTGCTGTTGGCCAAGTAAGGCTTTACTCTATGACCGTTCACAGTGAATCCTTCTCCATTGCTATTGGCTAAAGTGACTGCTCCATAAAGTAAAACTTGCAGTACTTTGAACGGACCAGACCACTTTGATCGCAATTTTCCGGGAAATAGCTTGAGTCTTGAGTTAAAGAGAAGCACTTGATTACCAACTTTGATTGTTTTCCGCTGGATCTTTTTGTCGTGAGCTGCTTTTGTTCGGTCTTTGTATGCTTTTGAGCTGTCATATGCTTCGAGTCTGATTTCTTCGAGCTCATGTAGGTCCATCTGCCTCTTTTCTTGTGCTGTCTTGATATCGAAATTCAAGAGTTTGGTTGCCCAAATTGACTTGTACTCTATCTCAACTGGTAAATGGCAGGATTTTCCATAAAGCAATTGAAAAGGTGTGCGGCCAATAGGTGTTTTGAAGGCAGTCCTATAGGACCAAAGAGTATCATCTAATTTGGCGGCCCAATCACGTTTTGACAGCCCAACTATCTTCATCAAAATCGATTTGATCTGTGTATTAGAGACTTCAACTTGTCCGCTGGTTTGAGGATGATAAGGAGTTGCCACTTTGTGTTTAACCCCATGTTTCCTAAGCAAATTCTCGAAAACCTTGTTGACATAGTGGGATCCTCCATCGCTGATCACAACTCTTGGCACACCAAATCTGGGAAATATAATGTGTTTGAAGAGCTTAAGTACTACCTTTGCATCATTTGTAGGAGCTGCAATAGCTTCTACCCATTTAGAGACATAATCCACAACAACCAGAATGTAGCTGTTCCCTAAAGAAGGAGGCTTAAATGGTCCCATGAAATCGATTCCCCAACAGTCAAACACTTCTATCTCCAAGATCGGATTCTGCGGCATCTCATTCCACTTGCTTATACTGCCCATTCTTTGGCAGCAATCACATCTGGATATGAATTCTTGGCAGTCTTTGAAAATTGATGGCCACCATAACCCGGATTGAAGGATTTTCTGTGCTGTTTTGAATGCAGCAAAGTGTCCTCCATAAGTAGATCCATGACAGTGTTCCAAAATCCCATTGACTTCCTCTTCTGATACACATCTTCTGAACAGTCCATCAGATCCTTGGTTGTAGAGATAAGGTTCATCCCAAAAATACTGCCTTACATCCCTGAAGAATTTCTTCCTTTGATGATAATTCAAGGTTTTAGGCAGTTCTCCTCCGACCAAATAGTTTACCAAGTCGGCATACCATGGTAAGCATGTTCCCACAAATTTCGATCCGATCAAAAAACGTCTTCTTAGTCTGTGGGTTTGACACTCGAGCAGGTGGTGCTCGAGTGTCATGGTCGAGTGTTCGGTGGAAAAACTCAACAGTTGCTCTTCAGGCATAAAATCATTCATTGGAAGGGTTTCTTCAACCTGTATCCTTGATAAGTGATCAGCAACACCGTTTTCAACCCCTGGTTTATCGACTATCTCCATGTCGAATTCTTGCAGCAACAAAATCCATCTAAGCAGTCTAGGCTTAGCATCCTTCTTTTTCATCAAGTATCTTAGGGCTGCATGATCAGTATGCACAATAACTTTTGATCCAACAAGATAGGACCAAAATTTCTCAAAGGCGAACACAACTGCAAGCAATTCCTTTTCTGTGGTGGCGTATTTCACCTGGGCTTCGTCTAGTGTTCTACTAGCATAGTAGATCACATTCAGTTTCCTATCTATCTTCTGTCCCAGAACTGCTCCAACAGCATAGTCACTAGCATCACACATTATCTCAAAAGGGAGATTCCAATCGGGTGCTTGGACTATTGGTGCTGTTATTAAGGCGTCTTTAAGTTCGAGAAAAGCCTTGAGACATTCCTCGTCAAAGACAAAATCCGCCTCCTTGCAAAGGAGACGAATCAAAGGTCTAGCAGTCTTTGATGAATCGCCTATAGAATCCTGCATGTCCCAAGAAACTCCTAATGTCTTTGACACTTTTCGGCGGCTGCAACTGAACCATAACTTCTATCTTAGCTTTGTCGACTTCAATGCCCCTTTCTGAAATCTTATGGCCTAGAACGATCCCTTCTTTCACCATAAAGTGGTATTTCTCCCAATTAAGCACTAAATCCGTCTCAACGCACCTAGATAGAACCCTGCACAAGTTTGACAAACAAGAGGAGAAGGAAGAACCATAGACAGAGAAATCGTCCATGAACACTTCGACCATCTCCTCAATCAGATCCGAAAATACAGAAGTCATGCAACGTTGAAAAGTAGCAGGTGCATTACAAAGTCCAAATGGCATTCTCCTATATGCAAATGTACCATAAGGGCAAGTAAAGGTTGTTTTTCCTGATCATTTGGATGTATAGGGATTTGGCAAAATCCACTATACCCATCAAGGAAACAATAATATGAATGATTAGCCAACCTTTCAAGCATTTGGTCGATGAATGGCAAAGGATAATGATCTTTTCTAGATGCAGAATTCAATTTCCTAAAATTAATGCACATTCTATGTCATGTAATAGTTCTAGTTGGAATCAAATCATCATTTTCATTTCTAATGACAGTGACCCCTCCCTTTTTAGGCACACAATGCACAGGAGACACCCATTTACTATCACAAATAGGGTAAATTATATCAGCATCTAACAGTTTTAAAATTTCCTTTTTAACGACCTCCTTTAAATTCGGATTCAATCTCCTTTGAGGTTCCCTGCTAGAATAAGATTCATTTTCAAGGTGAATTCTATGTGTGCATAAATCGGGAGAGATCCCTCTAATGTCAGACAGTGATTATCCTAAAGCTTTTCTAAACCGTCTTAATTCAGAAAGCAACATGTTTAACTCATCATCACTCAATGCATTATTTACTATTACTGGATAAGTAGAGTTAGATCCAAGAAATGTGTACCTGAGCCCGGAGGGGAGTGGTTTGAGTTCCACTTTCGGTGATTTGAGCTCCGACCAGTCATCATCGAGCTGACACTCGACCTTAGTGTGGTCGAGTGTTATGGTCGAGTGTTGATTTCCAGAGGCTAAATCGGAATGCTCGAGCTCTGCTTGCTCGAGTGTTGAGGTCGAGTGTAAAGTCTCGAACTGTTTTTCACTTTTCAGTGATTTGCAAGAGTCTAACAAGCCTTTGTAGACCTCAGTTTCTTCGTATATGTATCCATCACGACCGTCTTTTATCAAAGCAGTACCAAGGTGGTCTTTCTCCATCAATTCTCCAAACAGGTCCTTTGAAAGATCATCTAATTCTTGCACCACGAACAGCTGACCCTCAATGGTCGGTTTTCTCATTATGTCGCTAATGCTGAAAGTCACCTTGAAATCTTTCCCAAGGTTGAGTTTGATTTCTCCTTTTGGCACATTGATCCAAGCTCCTGCAGTGGCTAAGAAAGGCTTTCCAAACAGCAAGGGGTCCTTTAGTTTTTCTCCTATATCTAGAACAACGAAATCCGTGGGGATTTCTATTCCTCCAACCCGAACTGGTTAGTCTTCTAGAATTCCATGTGGAATCCTAACCGATCTGTCAGCTAGTACCAAGGATATCTTACAAGACTTGTATTTATCGAACCCTAATCTTTTGGCGACTGTTAGAGGCATTAGGCTGATCGATGCCCCTAAATCACATAAGCAACTCCTGAATGTGAGGGGTCCAAGCGAGCATGGAATTGTGAATGTTCCTGGACCATCAAGCTTTTTAGGCACAACCTTTCTTTGTATAATAGCGCTGACCTCATGAGTTAGCACAACCATCCCTTCGACTTCTTGTGTTCTGTCTTTGACTGCGTCTTTCAAAAAATTATGATAAGGAGGCATCAGCATAAAGGTGTCCAGAATTGGTATTTTCACTTCAACATCCCTCATTTGCTTTTCAAAGAGAGCTTTGTACTTGTCTGCAACGTCCTTTTTGAATCTCTGTGGAAAAGGAAGCTGCGGTTTGAAAGGAGGTGGAGCAAACGTCTTTGGGTCTCTTTGTACGTCAGTTGTGTGGGTCGAGTGTCATAGATTTCGGCTTTTCCGTGCTGATTTCTGTCTGTTCTTCGACCAAATCATCCTCCCCTTCTTGATGGACACTGTCCTCAGTGTTCTCCGTCGGTTCAGCACGAATTAGTAATTCACGGCCACTACGGAGTGTAATGGCGTTGGCGTGATACTCCTTAGGGTTTTGAACAGCTTTTCCAGGTAGCTGTCCGGTTTGTTTGTTTGTTGATGAAGATCCTTCTTGATTCTCCACATATTTGAGACGAGCATTGAGGGTCTCAAATTTGCAGTTGAGTTCATTATGTGAAGCATCGATCTTAGCATGTATTTCAGCAAATTTTCGTGTTAATTCGGAAGCGCTGGCTGTCTGTCCCTTTAGTATCTGTTGCAAGATGTCCATCACTTCAGGTGTTTGTTGTGGTGGTTGGGTGTTGTATCCAGGAGGTGGTTGGTGGTGTGTTTGCTGGTACTATTGTTTGGGTATGAATGGTTTTGGTTGTGGTTGCGGATGTGGTTTGGGTGGGTACACCTGGTCGTTTGGATTTGCTACATTTGTGTTTCTGTAGGAGAGGTTGGGGTTGGGTTTGTAGCTGTTGAATTGTCTGAAATTGTTGCTTTGGTTCTGTACGAAATTGACCTCTTCAACTTCATCATCGTCTTCTTCAACCCGTTATGTTTCACCGACATGGTGTACTTGCTTATTGTGAGCTGAAAGTAGCTTGTCCAGTTTGTCTTGTATGGCTTTGAGCTCCTTCCTACTAACCATATCTGAATCTGTTACGCCTCTGGGAGTTCGATCATAGTCTTCACTATATTGGCCGTCTGCTTGAGCTAAATTCTCCACTAATTCCCATCCATCATCGACATCTTTATTCAGAAAATTCCCATTGCTGGCTGTGTCTAGCAACATGCGTATCTTGGGGATCACGCCTCTGTACTGAGAAGGGACTCAGTAGTGAAACCATGATGAGGACATTGTGATTGGTACATCTTGAATCGTTCCCAAGCCTCAGAGAATGTTTCGGAATGGTTTTGCTTAAAACCAGAGATGGAATTGCGAAGTTTCGCAGTTCTGGAATTGGAAAAGAATTTGCCTAGAAACGCTTCTTTGCAGGCGTCCCATGATGTGATAGACCCTTGTGGCAAGTGTTTTTCCCATAGATGTGCTTTGTCTCCAAGAGAGAAAGGAAACAATCGCAATTTCAGAGCATCCTCACTAACCCCGTTTATTTTTGTCAGACTGGTTAGTCTTTCAAATTCATCAAGATGATCTAGTGGGTCTTCAGAAGGTAAACCATGAAATTTACTGTTCTGAACCATGGAGATCATTCCACTCTTAATCTCAAAGTTATTGTTGGCGATGGCTGGTGGGACAATTCCATGGCGTTGAGTGTGGATACTGGGAGCATCACCGGCACCAATGTGTCTAACTCTCCTAGGACGAGTTCCTAGTTCAGTAGCTTGTACTTGTTCTTCCATGTTCACCTGATCCGTGTATTCTTCGTTCAATCTGTTCTATTGTTCTCGCAAGTATTCACGAGGCAAACGGTTTATTTTGTCAGAGTATGGAATGAGGTCTTCACTACCACGGGATCTGGTATTCATGCAAGTGATTTGTTTTGTCTGAAATGACACTCGAGCAGGTGGTGCTCGAGTGTAGTTATCGAGTGTTTATTGGTTCTGCTTGAGCTCTCTGGATATAGAAGAAAAATCAACGAGCTCGAGTTGTGTTGGTCAAGCTTGTTGATCGAGTGTACCTGAAAGCAAACGAAAAACCAGAAACGATTTTAGAATAGTAGTATAATAAAACTTAGTCTCAGAAAAGTGATTTTCTTAATTGTAGCTAACTAATCCCAGTTGGCAACGGCGCCAATTTGATAAACAGGTTTTTGCAGTGTTTTCTCAAATACCAAACTGTCTATTTAATCAACTGTAGTACAGTATGGTGTCAATCCAATGGGAGAGTAACTAGCAATCAAGATATAATCTACTTATTCTAATCTAAGCCAAATTCAGTTTTAGCGAGTGGTTATCTATCCTAGGTGACAATGAAATCTTAAAGCAAAATGCTAAAAATGAAACATGAAATCGGAATGTAAAAACAGAGTATTAAAGCAATAGTAAAACTAATAATGAAGTGCAACAAGAAATCTCAACCTAAAGCAGAGTATTAAATTCACGAAAATTCAATAGAGGAAAAACAGGTTCTCAAGGTTTAGGATCAATGATTAGGGTATTCCTAGGGGTTCTAGACTTATCTATCAACCTATTTAGATGACCTCTAAGCAAGGAATCATAAAGTAATCACATTCGCTCTCGCGCAATGGGACCTCTCCTAAAAGACAACCTGACTTGACTCTCGCCCAACGATTGGAAATTCAAGAGGCCTTAAGTATGGACCTTACAAAGCCTAATAACACCCTAGACAATCAATCTCTTGAGCTAGGAAGATGATATCTTAATTTATGCATGTTCAAGTGATTCCCCAAACGCCTCTCGGGGGGGATTCACCAAGAGATCGAATTTCAATTGATCAGAAAGAAACAAGCATTAAGAACACTTAAATTAAAGAGATCTAAGACCTTAATTAAACATAAATAAATCTGGAAATCCCTAAGTTTTCCCCTAATCTCACCCTTTCCTCAAGAACCCTAGACTAACTTACTCAGAATTCATGAAATAAACTATAGACTTAAAATCGAAAATTATGTGCATAAAACTTAAGACTAAAAAATCGTAAATGCCTTTGTAAAATATGAGACTCGAAAATTGCTAAAAAAGATTGTATATTGAAAGTAGAAATTCTAGTACAATTTATAGATCAAAAGATCTTAAAGAAAAAGGAAAAATACTTAAACAGGAAAAGGGAAAAATTCCCTTGAAAGAAAAATGGGAATTTCCTTTTAAAAGTTAAAAGGAAATTTCCTTAAGAAAGAAAATAGAAAAAGCCTAAAAGATAATTGGGCTTGCACAAAAGGGCTTTTGATGGGCCTTTTTCGCAGAGAAGCCCAAAGATTCAATCTTCGTCCAAAGTCTTAGTTCTGGCCCGTAAAGTCACTCGACCAAGTGATGGTCGAGTGTCATGCTCGAGTCTCGGAGACTCGAGTGACAAATCTTCTAGTTTGCATCCTGAACTTCAACCTTAGGCAGACGATTCCTCATTGGTCTTCTTGTAATCCGAAATACTCCGTGATAAGCTCCAAAAAGTACCTAAAAATCCCTTTTTTGCAATGTATGCAATGCCCGACACTAATAATGCGATTTATGCTAAAAAAGAACCTAAAACAATGATAACAATGCAAGTATGAATGCAAAACATGCTAAATAATGGTCCTAAAATGTGGTAAAATGCAGACACATCAAGGGCACTCAACGATCTGCGGAGGATGGACTTCATAGGGACCCGCTATCCATGCAAGGAGGCACTAACTGCGATGGGAATACCCAGAGATGTGGATCTCATGTTACAAAACTGTGGGCTGTCCACATTTGTGTCATATCCACAACGAGCATACAAGGAAGAGACTCTACTGTTTCTAACGACGGTTCAGATTGTTCTATACGATGCAGAAAACGAGAGTCTCCAAGAAAGGCAAGGTGGCGGTTACATCTTCTTCGCAATTAGAGGAAGAGACTATCAAATGACTTTCAGAGAACTTTGAGACCTCTTCGAGTTCCCAAGAGCCGAGTCCAAAAATTATGGACCAGATTTCGATAAAGCAGAATTGGATGATGTGTGGCGATCGATTACATCAACAAGGAGCAGATTTTCGTCCTCGATCTAAGGCGTCTCTAATCCGAAACCCATCCTTAAGGTATTTTCGAACAATCCTTGCAAATACATTTTTCTCACGTTTTACTACTAGAACAATCAATCTAGGAGAAATGGAAATGCTGGTGACTGCTCTAAAGGACATCGTTGGTACAAAGAGCGACGGATCCCCGATTATCGGAGATCGGAACAGCGCTGGTCTAACCATCCAGTTTGCAAACCAGTTGGTCACATACCGCGATTGGGCAAGGGACAATAAGACTGGAGGACGTGATGGTAAGATCACGATTGGCGGACTTGTCATATGCATTCGGGAGAGATGCAACGTGCCAATCGATGAGACAGAATGGGCTGATCCTCGATTCATGAACATCGATCACTTAAGGAGAAGCCAATTCTTGGCCGCGACTGAGGTTCGACGTAAGCTCCTTTACTCTTTCCATCATTTGCTTAGACCAAACGCTTTTCTACTCTTGCCAAACAGGGATAACACGTCAATAAGGATGGGGCAAAACACGGATTTTAATCCGCCTTTAGAAGCCTTGTACGATCCCAATGGCCCTCAGCAAAGTTCATCTCCAACAAACAGCGATGAAGTGGATCCTGAGGCGTATTCTTTTGAAGAATACACGATACCACCACGTCAAGGAGAACCAGTCCGAGAAGCACACAAGCACATAAGCTTGTTGCAAAAGATGAACAAATGGCTGATGAAGAAGGTGAAGAAGCTGACTGCAAGCGACGAAGCTCGAAGGCAGGAAAACGAGGATCTAAGCCGAAGAGTGGCTGTCCTAGAAAGAAACAGCGGTCCACCACCACCACCAACTATTTACCCAAGAAGAGCCTCTGTGTCCACGGATCGTGAAAGGCAGCACCAACCCGCACCAGCTAGACACTCCTCTACAAACCCCGCAGCCTTCTCATATAGAAGACCTTTTGATGCAGCTGGGGCAAGCTCGAGCCATCCGCTCGAGCACCAATCGATCGAGCATCAATCCGAACACTCGACCGAAATGCTCGAGCAAGCTGAGCTCGAGCGTCAGAGGCACAATGACCACTACATGGAAATCATGCGGAATGTGGCAGCCGACTACTGGAACCACTAGAGAGGTACCCAAAACCCTTCCTTTCATTGTAAATACCATTGCATATTTTCACTTGATTTGCTGGTCAAGGATCCTCTTTCGGACTTTTATACACACAAGGGACTGTGTGATTTAAGTTTGGGGGAGGGTTCTAGAAGATATTTGACTTTGTTTTCTGTGATTCTTAGTTTTTAATCTTTGCATTTGATCATTTTCATTACATCTAAGGCATAGAAAAACCAAAAATATTTTCCTTTAGCATATTTTTAGATTGCATTACATATAAGGCATAGAAAACCCATAAAAATTTGAAAAAAATCGAAAAAAGCATAAGTCAAAAACAGAGTGTTCATGTAGCTGCATTGCATTCATATAGGATTGAGTCTAGAGTTTCGGGAATCATCTTGCTAGATAGACAGACTTGCTAGGTTGATTGGCTAGTAACCATAGTGAACTCTTAGACTTGCGTTTTTTTTCCCTCTTGAACACTGATTGGTAGATTATTGAACTTTGAAACCAATACTTAGGTTTTGTCTCAAAAAGAACCAGATTTGTTGCCTCATAATCGAATTCTATTTTTTCCAAATTAGGAGCTTGAGATGCATTGCATAAGATCCTTCCTTAGGTTCAGCTAGCTAAGTAAAAAGAAAAGCATAAGATATCAATAGAATTATCCTTCTCAACTCGGCTCAATTAATATGGTCTAAGATGAACGGGGACTGTGCGTAAACCCGTACCTTCTTGTGTTCACCAATAAAACCATTTCGATATTGCCTAAGATAGACCGGAACTGTGCGTAAACCCGTACTTTTTCGCGTCTCATTGATAAAGCTAATACATCGATGCCTAAGGTGAACCGTGACTGTGCGTAAACCCGTACTTTTTTTGTTTCATTGATAAAGCTATAGCTGATAAAAATGAGTAGGAGTTGAGAAGTAATCGAAAATGCTTAATCCATAGAGACTAGCTGAATTTGAGGAAGTTGAATCCTAAGGTCCTTGATCAATAGCCCCTCTTGCGCACTGCACTTAAAAGAAATAGGCTTCGAATCTGAGTTTCTTAAGAGTCCAACTAAGTTTTAGGGAATATTCGGTTTTTATGCTAAGCCTTGATGAAAGTAAATTGTGGTTCTTACAAAGGAATAAGGGTTCACTTGTGGATCCCATTGTCAGCAACCTCTCTTCCTTCTTAGATCGATGCATATTTGCTTGAGGGCAAGAAAAGACTATGTTTGGGGGAGTTGATTTGTCTGCATTTTACAACATTTTAGGGACATTATTTAGCATGTTTTGCATTCATACTTGCATTATTATCATTGTTTTAGGTTCTTTTAGGCATAATTTGCATCCTTAGTGTTGGGCATTGCATACATTGCATAAAAGGTATTTTTAGGCACTTTTTGGAGCTTATCATGGAGTATTTCGGACTACAAGAAGACCAATGAGGAATCGTCTGGCCTAAAGTTGAAGTTCAGGATGTGAACTGGAAGATTTGGCACTCAAGTTTTGACACTCGAGCATGACACTCGACCATCACTTGGTCGAGTGGATTTGCAGGCCAGAACTAAGACTTTTTGACGAGGATGACTTCTTGGGCTTCTCTGCGAAAAAGGCCCATCAATACCTACTTGTGCAAGCCCAACAACTATTTTAGGCTTTTTCTATTTTCTTTCTTAAGGAAATTTCCTTTTCTCTTTTTAAAGGAATTTCCCATTTTTTCTTTCTAGGGAATTTTCCCTTTTTCTCTTTAAGTATTTTTCCTTTTTCTTTAAGATCTTTTTATCTATAAATTGTACTAGAATTTCCAGTTTTAATAGACAATATTTTCCAGCAAAAATATCGAGTTCTCTCTTAATAACAACTTACGATTTTCAGTCTTAAGTTTATGCAATTGATTTCCGATTTTAAGTCTATGTTTTACTTCATGAATTCTGAGTAAGTTAGTCTAGGGTTCTTAACGAAAGGTTGAGATTAGGGGAAAACTTAGGGATTTCCAGATTTGTTTATGTTTGATTAAGGTCTTAGATCTCTTTAATTTAAGTGTTCTTAATGCTTGTTTCTTTCTGATCAATTGAAATTCGATCTCTTGGTGAATCCCCCCCGAGAGGCGTTTGGGGAATCACTTGAACATGCTTAAGTTAAGATAACATCTTCCTAGCTCAAGAGATTGATTGTCTAGGGTGTTATTAGGCTTTGTAAGGTCCATACTTAAAGCCTCTTGAATTTTCAATCGTTGGGCTAGAGTCAAGTCAGGTTGTCTTTTAGGAGAGGTTATCTAAATAGGTTGATAAATAAGTCTGGAACCCCTAGGAATACCCTAATCATTGATCCCTAACCTCGATAACCCCTTTCTCCTCTATTGAATTTTCGTGATTTTATTGCTTTCATGCTTTTAGGTTGAGATTCTGTGTTGCACTTCATTCTGTTTTACTATTGCTTTATTTTTAATGCTCTGTTTTTACATTCTAATTTCATGTTTTATTTTTAGCATTCTGTTTTAGGATTTCGTTTTCACCTAGTTTAGACAACTGCTCACTAAATCGAATTTGGCTTAGATTAGGATAAGTAGATTACATCTTGATTGCTAGTTACTCTCCCAGTGGATTGACACCATATTGTACTACAATTGATTAGATAGACAGTTTGGTATTTGAGAAAACACCGTAAAAACGTCTTTATCACTAAGGATATAACACACCTTAGAAGAATTCAAGAGATAAAACCCTCATAGAAGTTTTTCTATTTAGAATGATGATTGAATGAGTTTTACAGAGCAAACTTAGGTATAAATAGAAAAGAAGCCACGAAAATTAGGGTATCTTTAGGGTAAAATCTTGGGCTTAAGTTATTAGCCTAATGGGCCTAAGGAATGTGTAAACCCTTCAGCCTCATTAAAAAGTGTTAAAACCCATTGGGATAAAACACACTTAAGGGAAAAAGAGTGCTGAATGGTTTACACGCCCATTAGCTAACCTTCTTGAGTGCTTAGTGTAAGCATCAAGGTATGTTGTTCAGGAGATTCGGCTGTGTGCATCTTGGTGAGCATTCCTTCAATAACTTGGTTTAGCAACTTCCTTCTAACTCTAGTCATTGGTCCACTTGGTATTACTACTTCCTATTCAGTTTCATCTTCATGCTTAGCCAATTCTCCCTTGTTGTATTTACCATGTTGGGGAGTTGAGCTGTCCATGATCGCATCACCAAGTCTAATCTTAGAACTAGAGACCTTAAGTATTTTAAGTGTCATGGGTTAGGGCATTATGCAAGTGACTGCCCCAATAATAGGGTAATGGTACTTCAAGCTGATGGAGAGTTCGAATCTGAGGAAGGAAAGCTTGATGAGCTGACATATGTTGAGGTTGTGGAACCACCAAGAGGTCCTCTTTTTTGTGACAATAAGAGCTTTAAGTGTCATGACCAAGACTACAGTACAACAACAAAGGGAAAATTTGTTCCATACTCGGTGTGTGATCAATGATAAAGTGTGCAGTCTTATCATAAATGGAGGTAGATTAGATGACATGCTTGATGGATTATATGGGTCTAGTGTGTTCTCTAAGGTTGATTTGAAAAGTGGATATCATCAAATTAGGATGAAAGAAGAAGATGAGTGGAAAACTACCTTTAAAAATAAGCAAGGATTATATGAGTGGTTAGTAATGCTATTTGGGCTAACCAATGCACCTAGTACATTCATGAGATTGATGAATCATGTGCTTAGAGCTTATATAGGCGTTTTTGTAGTTGTTTACTTTAATGACATTCTGATTTTTAGCAAGAACCTAGCTGAGCACGTTGGTCATCTTAGACTTGTATTGGAGGCTCTTAGGAAGGAAAAACTCTATGCTAATGTAAAGAAATGCACCTGAACAGATAACCTTGTCTTTTTAGGTTTTGTTGTGAGTGCAGATGGAGTTAAAGTAGATGGAGAAAAGGTGAAAGCAATTCGTGAATGACCAAGCCCCACGAACGTGAGCGAAGTGAGGAGTTTCCACGGCTTAGCTGTCTTCTATAGGAGATTTGTTAAGGATTTCAGCTCATTGGCTGCAACACTCACAGAAGTTATCAAAAACGACGTTGGGTTTAAATGGGAACAAGCTCAAGAGAATGCATTTCAGAACCTTAAAGAGAAGCTTACTAACGCTCCTATCTTATCTCTTCCATATTTTACTAATACTTTTGAAATCGAATATGATGCATCTGGAGTTGGTATTGGTGCTGTTCTTATGCAGTATAAGAAGCCTACAATGTTTTTCAGTGAGAAGCTTGGAGGAGCTACTTTAAATTACCCAACGTATGATAAAGAACTATATGCATTGGTGAGGGCCTTACAAACGTGGCAGCATTACTTGTGGCCTAAAGAATTTGTCATTCATACAGATCACGAGTCTCTAAAGCACCTTAAAGGCTACCACAAGCTCAATAAAAGGCATGTGCGATGGACAGAGTTCATTGAAACATTCCCTTATGTGATCAGGTATAAGAAAGGTAAAGATAATGTAGTTGCTGATGCATTATCAAGAAGGTACACTCTCCTCACTAGTCTTGAAGTTAAGTTACTCGGTTTCGAACACCTTAAATCTCAATATGTTTCTGACTCTAATTTTGAGAAGATCTTTGTAGCTTTTGAGAAGTTTGCTCATGGAAAGTATTATGGACATGATGGTTTCCTCTTTTATAATAATCGTTTGTGTGTTCCTAACTCGTCTTTGAGAGAATTGTTTATAAGGGAAGCACATGGAGGTGGTTTGATGGGCCATTTTGGGGTGGACAAAACTCTACAAGTAATGCAAGAACACTTCCATTGGCCTAACCTTAAGCGAGACATTGAGAGACATTGTGCTAGATGCACAACTTGTAAGTTGGCTAAATCCAAATCCCAACCTCACAGTTTGTACACACCTCTTCCTATTCCTTTGCATCCATGGGATGACATTTCTATGGACTTTGTTATAGGTCTGCCTAGGACTAGAACTGGTCGGGATTCTATATTTGTTGTGGTGGATAGGTTCTCTAAGGTGGCACATTTTATTCCTTGTCATAAAACTGATGATGCTATAAATGTTTCTAATTTGTTCTTTAGAGATATTGTTAGGTTGCATGTAATGCCTAAGTCTATAGTGTCTGATCGAGACGTTAAGTTCCTTAGCTATTTTTGGAAAACATTGTGGTCTAACATAGGAACTAAGCTTCTGTTCTCTACTACTTGTCATCCTCAAACTGATGGACAAACTGAAGTAGTTAATAGAGCATTGATTAAGCGCAACCTTAGGACTTGGGAGGAATGTTTGCCTCATGTTGAATTTGCCTATAATCATGCTGTGCATTCTGCTACTAAATACTCTAGTTTTCAAATTGTTTATGGTTTCAATCCTTTATCTCCATTGGATTTAATGCCTTTACCTTTGAGTGAAAGAAATAGTATGGATGGTAAGAAAAAGGCTGAAGTAGTCAAGCGGATACATGAGCAAGCAAGGGTCAATATTCAAGCAAAAAAAGAGAAGTATGTTCGCCAAGCCAACATGGGACGTAAGAAGGTGGTGTTTGAAGAAGGCGATATGGTTTGGATACATCTTAGGAAAGAAAGATTTCCTAATGAAATAAAATCGAAGTTAATGCCAAGGATGGATGGACCCTTTCAAATCATTAAGAAAATCAATGACAACGCCTATCAACTAGACTTGCAAGGTAAGTATTCGGTTAGTAATAGCTTTAATGTTGCTGACTTAGCTCCTTATGTTGCAGATGATGCGGATTTGAGGTCAAATCATTCTCAAGATGGAGGGGATGATATAAGAATGGACCAGCATCTTGAACCGGAACAAGAAGAGCTTGAGGAACTTGGACCAGAGGAGTTAGAACAATCTATTGACGTTCCAAATGGACCAATGACAAGAGCTAAGGCACAAAGACTTCAACAAGCCATTGGCATAATTCTCAATCAGGCTGAAAGCAACCTTAGCACGGTAGCTAATCTAACCACATTGGTTGTGATTCAAGCTAGCTAAGGGTTGTCTAAGAGAGGTGTATACACTTGCACTCTTTTTCCCTTCGTCTAGTTTTATCCCTATGGGTTTTCTAGACAAGGTTTTTAATGAGGCAATGTTGGATACACTTATTCATCTATCCTCTTAGACAACATGCTTAGGGAAAGGGAAGACTAATTTGACTAAGGTTTAAAGTGGACTTCTTTTGTTTTATGTTTTGGGCTTTTGTACTTTCAGCCCACTCTTTTCAAAAGTCCATTTCGTGGCTTAGCTTTCCTATAAGTATGTTGAACCCTAGTTCCTTTCATTTTATCAAACATTTTATTCTAAAACTTTTCCCTCACTTGTTTGATGTGTATGGTGTGTAATATCCATACAACTTGGATCTTGCCCTCGTGTGTCATATCCTAGGTGAATTCAAGCTGAAGATCAAGAGTTCTTCATCCCTCTTGATAGTTCAAATCGATCCATTTAGTGCTCTAAAAAGACCGTTCATCTTCACCATCGTATCTCCTTCGTGCCTCCATAGAATCATCTGAAACTTTATCACAAGTCTTATCGTCCAATCTTATTTCCGCTGCTAAAATTCAGTTTAGTCCGAGTTGTTTTGAGGTTGATTTCGTTCTTCACCTCAAAACGTGACTCTTCGGTTTCCAGTTTAGTGTTTCACACTCTTGGGTGTTTACAACCGCTTGGATTCTTTCCTGGATACTCCTAACCCACTGTAGGAGTGTATCATCTGTTTTGATCTCTTCTTTCACTACAGAGGCTGTGGGTCTGTTATCTTTGATTGGAGCTGGTTTGGTGAATTCTCTTGGGTTAGGGATACTAGAAGTGAAAGTAGACCTGTCAATTCTCCTCTTAAGCTGTGCCTCTATCAACTCAGCTCTGTGCACCATCTCCTGCACGTCTTCAGCTGTACCTTATCTTGCAACTCTCTGCAGCTCTACCTTATCTTGCAACTCTCTGTTCAATCCCCCAAGAAAACGAGACATCACCATATCATCACTCTCCCTCAAATCAGCTCTGATCATAAGTGTCTCCAATTCCTGATAGTAATCACGAACTGATCTGGTGCCTTGTACAACGCGTCTCAACTTGCTAAGCATCTCTCTCTGATAGTGCGCAGGCACAAACTTTCTCCTCATGTGTCTAAAAAGTTCTCTCCAAGTGGTGATTGGAGGCTCTCTTTGTCTTTCTCTGACGATTCCCAACTGCTCTCACCACAACAATGCATAGCCATTAAACTCTAAGACTGCTATCTTAACCTTGTTAAGTTCATAAGTTCCCTGCACCAGAAAATTAGACTCCATCTTCCTCTCCCAATCCAAATATGATTCTGCATCGTTAGGGCCATGAAAAGGAGGGAATTGGCTCTTAATGTTTCTCAGCTGCTGTCTCAAAGGATCATACTCACGTGCATTGCCTCTGTTTCTAGGTCTCCTTAACGTTTCACCACTATATTATGATCTTTCACCTTCTTCTGAATGCTCATGATCTGATTCCACATAAATCCTATGTCCAGCAATATGGTGTGGACGTGACTGTACTCTCCTTGAACCCTCAGCGTTTCTCCTCTGATTTTGAAGAGCTTCTCCACCTCTGATAGACGATCTGATGGTTCTGCGTAGCTGTCTAGAAGGATCTCCCACGTGTGATTTACCCTTAGCGAGGCGTATAGCTTCATTGGGACTAGGTGGTTCTGAAGATTCAGCTTCTGAAGCACCACGCTCTTTCAATAGACTTTTGAATCAGTCCTCAAACTTGCTATCAAGCTGCTCAAGTTGCTGAAAGAGCTGAGAAGTTATTGCTTGATTGGCTTCTTTGATTTGCTGAGCCATGGCTTTGTTTAGAGCTTCCATAGCTTCAGCTGAAAGCTCCATGGTACCTGAAAAGAATTAAAAACAACTCACAGTAACTAGTTCTAAGACGAAAAGAAAGAAGAATGAAAAAGCCTAAATATCGAAAACTTTCCCTAATTCTACTAGGAATAGGATTCCTAAACTAACCATAATTCTAACAGGAAAACAGAAAACCTAATCCTAATTCTAATAGGAAAACAGAAACTAATCCTAATTCTAATAGGAAAACTCAAAACTTAATCCTAATTCTAAGAGGAAAACTCAAAACCTAATCCTAATTCAAATAAGAAAACAGAAACTAATCCTAATTCTAATAGGAAAACTCAAAACTAATCCTAATTCAATCAGGAAATGAAACCTACTCCTAATTCAATCAGGAAAACGAATCTAAACCCTAACAATGAATGAGAACGAAAATAACAAGAGAAAGAGAGATTAGGGTTAGAGATTTTCTCAGCCTTGGCACAAACCTGGCTCTGATACCACTTGATGTGATTCTCCTTAGGATAGAACTCTGAAAATCGGTGCTAGAGTACTCGAAATTGAATGAAACTTGAGCAGCGGATAATTGGAGTGAGAGAAACTCGTTTATGACTTTTGAGCGAATTTGATCGAGTATTTCCTGAGATACGTGGCGAAGGTCTCTGTGAGACAAAGATCTTTTATAATGGTTTCCTCTTTTATAATAATCGTTTGTGTGTTTCTAACTCGTCTTTGAGAGAATTGTTTATAAGGGAAGCTCATGGAGGTGATTTGATGGGCCATTTTTGGGTGGACAAAACTCTACAAGTAATGCAGGAACACTTCCATTGGCCTAACCTTAAGCGAGACATTGAGAGACATTGTGCTAGATGTACGACTTGTAAGATTGCTAAAGCCGAATCACAACCTCACGGTTTGTACACACCTCTTCCTATTACTTTGCATCCATGGCATGACATTTCTATGGACTTTGTTATAGGTCTGCCTAGGACTAGAACTGGTCGGGATTCTATATTTTTTGTGGTGGATAGGTTCTCTAAGATGGCACATTTTATTCCCTGTCATAAAACTAATGATGCTATAAATGTTGCTAATTTGTTCTTTAGAGATATTGTTAGGTTGCATGGAATGCCTAAGTCTATAGTGCTGATCGAGACGTTAAGTTCCTTAGCTATTTTTGGAAAACATTGTGGTCTAAGCTAGGAACTAAGCTTCTGTTCTATACTAGTCATCCTCAAACTCATGGACAAACTGAAGTAGTTAATAGAACATTGTCTACACTTCTTAGAGCATTGATTAAGCGTAACCTTAGGACTTGGGAGGCACGTTTGCCTCATGTTGAATTTGCATATAATCATGTTTTGCATTCTACTACTAAATACTCTCCTTTCCAAATTGTTTATGGTTTCAATCCTCTATCTCCATTGGATTTAATGCCTTTACCTTTGAGTGAAAGAGTTAGTATGGATGGTAAGAAAAAGGCTGAAGTAGTCAAGCGAATACATGAGCAAGCAAGGGTTAATATTCAAGCCAAAACAGAAAAGTATGTTCGCCAAGCCAACAAGGGACGTAAGAAGGTGGTTTTTGAAGAAGGCGATCTGGTTTGGATACATCTTAAGAAAGAAAGATTTCCTAATGAAAGAAAATCGAAATTAATGCCAAGGATGGATGGACCCTTTCAGATCATTAAGAAAATCAATGACAACGCCTATCAACTAGACTTGCAAGGTAAGTATTCCGTTAGTAATAGCTTTAATGTTGCTGACTTAGCTCCTTATGTTGCAGATGATGCGGATTTGAGGTCAAATCATTCTCAAGATGGAGGGGATGATATAAGAATGGACCAGCATCTTGAACCGGAACAAGAAGAGCTTGAGGAACTTGGACCAGAGGAGTTAGAACAATCTATTGACGTTCCAAATGGACCAATGACAAGAGCTAAGGCACAAAGACTTCAACAAGCCATTGGCATAATTCTCAATCAGGCTGAAAGCAACCTTAGCACGGTAGCTAATCTAACCACATTGGTTGTGATTCAAGCTAGCTAAGGGTTGTCTAAGAGAGGTGTATACACTTGCACTCTTTTTCCCTTCGTCTAGTTTTATCCCTATGGGTTTTCTAGACAAGGTTTTTAATGAGGCAATGTTGGATACACTTATTCATCTATCCTCTTAGACAACATGCTTAGAACGGGAAAGGGAAGATTAATTCGACTAAGGTTTAAAGTGGACTTCTTTTGTTTTATGTTTTGGGCTTTTGTACTTTCAGCCCACTCTTTTCAAAAGCCCATTTCGTGGCTTAGCTTTCCTATAAGTATGTTGAACCCTAGTTCCTTTCATTTTATCAAACATTTTATTCTAAAACTTTTCCCTCACTTGTTTGATGTGTATAGTGTGTAATATCCATACAACTTGGATCTTGCCCTCGTGTGTCATATCCTGGGTGAATTCAAGCTGAAGATCAAGAGTTTTTCATCCCTCTTGATAGTTCAAATCGATCCATAAAGTGCTCCAAAACGACTGTTCATCTTCACCATCATATCTCCTTCATCCCTCAATAGAATCCGCTCAACCTTTGTCACTAGTCTCATCGTGCAGTCTTTATTCCGCTGCCAAAATTTCAGATTAATCCGAGTTTTTTTGAGGTTGATTTCGTTCTTCAGATCTAAACGTGACTCTTCGGTTTCCAGTTTCGTGTTTCACACTCTTGGGTGTTTACAACCGCTTGGATTCTTTTCTGGATTCTCCTTACTCACTATAGGAGTGTATCAGTCGCCTTGATATCACTCACAAGAAAAGGCCAAATTCGAAGTGTTAAATCTCTCTCCGTTTTGAGAAGAAGATATACGATTTTTATTGATTCAAAAGGTGAGTTACAAGGCTGCATAGGAGGAACCTTATATAGTGGTTGAAGGCAGCTAGGAGAGTATTTCTTACATAAATGAGAATACTCGAAATAAAATGGAAAGATAACAATTTGGAAAAAAAAAAAGGAAAGAAATTGAAAAGGAAATCTGCAAAAGAAGCAAAACGAATAATGGCAATTGAAATAATGGAAATACTTACCTAAACTCGTTTTTGGTAAGTCTTAGGCGTCCTTAGTTGGGCCTTTAAGTGGCTGAATTGAGATCATCACCATTTGACCTTCAAGTAGCTCCATTTGGGCTCCAATACTTCCATTTTTTAATCCGGCCATTTTACCTTCAACTCTTTGTGCTAGGAGGTTTTGTATGGACTTGTTAAACATTTCTCTAAGCCTCTTGGTTCCTGCTCTTGTCTTAGGCGGATCCTTCATGATGATTGTGTCTTGATCTGCTAACATCTCTTCTATAGACTTGTTGGAGTCGATGTCCTCATCATTCCCTCCCTCTTGAGAAGGTTCTGGCCTCAAAACACTTTCGTCTACAACATATGGAGCTAAGTCAGCAACATTGAAAGTGGGTGATATGGTTAACTCACCTGGCAGCTCAAGGCGGTAGGCATTGTTGTTGAGCCTCTCTAATACTTTGAATGGACCGTCTCCTCTAGGTGCTAGTTTGCTTTTCTGTTGGTGTGGAAATCTCTCTGGCTTCATGTAAACCAAAACCCATTCTCCTGGGTTGAAGATAACCTCCTTGTGTCATTGTCAGCCGCTTTCTTATAGGTTGCGGTTTTTTTTCAATGTTTTCCTTCACCTTCTCGTGTAACCTTTTGATTGTTTCTGCTTTAGTTTCGCCATCTTGGTTAGTGAACTCTAAAGGGGGCAGTGGTGCAAGGTCTAAAGGCGTCTCAGGCTTAAAACCATACACAATCCCAAAAGGTGAAAGCTTAGTGGTTGAGTGGTTAGCATAATTATAAGCGAACTCAACTAATGGAATGCAATCTAACCAATTCCTCAAATTCTTACCAACCGTGGCTCTTAAAAGAGTAGATAAGGATCTATTTACAACCTTGGTTTGTCCATCAGTGTGTGGATGACAAGTGGTAGAAAATAGCAGCTTAGTTCCGAGTTTTCTCCAAAGAATTCTCCAAAAGTGGCTCAAGAACTTGGTGTCTCTATCCGAAACAATTGTCCTTGGGATTCCATGTAGTCGTACGACTTCATTGAAGAATAGATCAGCAGTTTGAGTGGCGTCATTAGTCTTTGCACATGGAATGAAATGTGCCATCTTTGAAAATCTGTCAACTACAACAAAGATAGAATCCTTTCCTCGGATTTTGGGTAAGCCAAGAACAAAATCCATTGATATATCAACCCACAGCATGTAGGAATAGGAAAAGGCTATTGATCAAGGCCTATCAAGGCCATCAAATCATCAATCGGGTCAAGGATTTATGTTATCGGATCAAGTTCATAGTCGGGCTGGAAGTAGCCGGGGATCAGAATGATAGAAAATCAACCACCGGCTATGTCACCTTCATTGGAGGAAATATGGTCACATGGAAAACAAAGAAGCAAAAGGTTGTATCATGCTCAAGTGCCGAGGCGGAGTATAGAGCAATGAAGAATCTTACAAATGAATTGACATGGTTGAAAGCGCTCCTAAAAGATCTTGGAATTGAGCAAGCAAATCCCATCACCATGCATTGTGACAATCAAGCCGCCATTCACATAGCATCCAACTCTATGTTTCACGAAAGGACAAAGCACAGAGATTGATTGTCACAAAGTTCGGGAAAAGATCCTCGAAGGAGTTATCCTACCATGCTTTACAAAGAGTGAAGATCAACTAGCGGATATCTTCACCAAAGCCGCGAGTCACAAGGTATGTGGTCATATATACCCAAAACTTGGACTCGTGGATCTCACTCGCCCTTGATCAAAGGTCCCCTTTCTCACGGCTCGTACACTCTTTTTCCCTTAAGAGAGTTTTGTCCCAAAGTGGTTTTCTCTCTAAGGTTTTTAATGAGGTATGGCCGTGGGTCTTCCAAGTTCAACATCTACTATGTAGACGAATAAACTTGAGGGGGAGTATTGATCAAGACCTATCAAGACCATCAAATCATCAATCGGGTCAAGGATTTATGTACCGAGGATCACGTATCGGGTCGAGAAAATGAGGTCATGCGGTACATGTCAGTACGTACCGCAGGCAGATATCGGATCGAGGTTTTATGTCCCGCGGATAATAAAGGAGTCGAGGCAGATACGTCCCGCGGTACACATCAGCATGTACCGCGGGTAAGCCAAAGGTACGAGAAACTCAAGTACCGCGGTACGAAGGATTACGTACCGCGGGTAAGCCGAATGTCCGAGAGACCATGTACCGCGGTACAAAGGAAGACGTACCGCGGACGACCCACGATCGAGTCAACACATTTCCGATAAAAGTCAACGCTCAGTCACGACTTGATTTTCAAGGCGTTTGAGGCTACCGATGACTTAGGATGTAATTGGAGTGTGACTATATGACCGTTGGAGACTTCATGACCGTTGAAGACATAAGAGGAACATGTGACCTTATCCATTTGTGTAGAGACCGAGGCCAAGGAGCAGTCACTTTCTCTCGGGACGAGGAAGCGCAGCTTGGGACCACCTCGGGATTCACAAAGTCTCTCACCTCCTCTCCAACGGTCAAATGAAGAGCCTCCATCTTCTTCCTTTGCGAAAAGCTTGTAACCTCTATATATAGACTTCCAAACCCATTGTAAAATTACGTTGAATGAAATACTTGATTATGTTCTTCAATTCTTTCATGAGTCTCTCTTCAATCTTCCGAAACTCTCTATCTCTTTGTCTAAAAACTAACAAAGGCATATATAAACCGTATGGATGTGACCTAGATTTGGCTTTATGGCAATGCATTTAGAGCAGAATCGTTCTTCATCCTTCTTCAAGTGAGGCCAAAAGAAGTGCTCCACCAAAACACTAAGAGTTTTATCAACTCCAAAGTGGCCCATGAGTCCTCCACCGTGTGCCTCACTTATCAACAGCTCGCTAATTGATCCCTGTGGAATACAAAGCCTTTTCTCTCTAAAAAGATAACCATTATGAATATAGAAAGGACCTTTTGGCGAATTGAGACATTCTTGGTAAATATGGCCGAAATCTGGATCCTCCTCATACGAATCCTTCATATGCTCAAATCCTAATACTTTAGCTTCCATTGTGGTTATCAGCATATGTCTTCTTGATAGAGCATCGGCTACTATGTTGTCTTTTCCTTTTTTGCACTTGATGATGTAAGGAAATGTTACCACAAACTCCAACCATTTAGCATGCCTCCTCTTAAGTGTTGTTTGGCCTCTTAGATGCTTTAGTGTCTCATGGTCAGTGTGAATAACAAACTCCTTTGACAGCAGGTAGTGTTGCCATGTCTCCAACGATCTCACCAAAGCATAAAGTTCTTTGTCATATGTTGGGTAGTTTAATGTGGCTCCACTTAGCTTTTCAGTAAAGTAAGCTACTGGTCGACCTCCTTGAGTTAGAACAGCACCTATACCACAACCAGAAGCATCACATTCTATTTCAAAAGTTTTATCAAAGTTTGGAAGTACCAAAACAAGTGCATGAGTCAAGCGATTTTTGAGTTGTTGAAATGCGGTTTCTTGAGTTGTTCCCCATTTGAATGTCACATCCTTCTTGATCACAGCAGTTAGAGGTGCAGCTATGGTGCTAAAGTCCTTGACGAATCGCCTATAGAAGCTAGCTAATCCGTGGAAGCTTCTGACTTGTCCAATTGATGTAGGTGTTGGCCATTCTTGTATGGCTTTGATTTTCTCTTGATCAACATGTAAACCCTGAGAACTTACAATACAACCTAGGAAAACTAGCTCATTAGGGCAGAATGTGCACTTCTTAAGGTTTCCATAAAGACCTTCTTTCCGAAGTGTCTCAAGTACTAACTAAAGGTGCTTCACATGATCATCCAAAGACTTGCTGTATATTAGAATATCATCAAAGTAAACAACAACAAACTTACTGATGTATGGTCTTAGCACCTCATTCATTAACCGCATGAATGTGCTTGGTGCATTGGTTAAGCTGAATGGCATGACTAGCTACTCATAGAGCCCTTGCTTGGTCATGAAGGCGGTATTCCATTCATCTCCTTCTTTCATTCGGACCTGGTGGTAACCACTTCTTAAATCCACCTTGCTGAATATTGTTGCTCCATGTAGTTCATCTAACATATCATTCAATCGTGTGGAATGGGATGTCTATATTTGATGGTGATGTTGTTGATGGCTCTACAGTCGACACACATCCTCCATGTTCCATATTTCTTGGGGACTAATAGGATGGGTACAACACATGGACTCAAGCTTTCTCTAATGTATCCTTTAGCCATTAAGTCTTGAATCTGCTTTTCGAACTCCTTCGTTTCCATTGGATTCATTCAGCAAGCTGGTCTATTAGGCAATGCAGCTCCAAGAACAAGATCAATTTGATGCTCTATGCCTCTAATGGGTGGTAATCCAGCTGGTATTTCCTCAGGAAAAACGTCCTGAAACCTGTTTAACAAAGAGGAGATTTGGGGTGCAAGTACTATCTCTTTGGAACCTGTGAGCATCACATCTTTAAACACCATTAGTAGCACTGTTTGCTTTTTATCTCTAGCTTTAAAAACGGTACTAGGAGTGATGTAGAGGTTAGTTTTACTAGGCCTTATACTTGCATCTCATGTACCTCTTGAGGTGATAATTGAGCAAGCTGAAACTTATGCTTGTTATAAGTGAATGAGGGAGTGTTTGTGCGGCCATTGTGGATAACCTCTCTATCAAACTGCCATGGACGGCCCAAAAGTAGGTGACCTACTTTCATTGGCACCAAATCACATAAGACTTCATCTTGATACTTCCCAATTTTAAAGGGAATTGTGACTTGCTCGGCTATTTACATTTCAGTGTTTGAATCCACCCATCTTAATCGGTATGGTCTTGGGTGTTTGCTTGTCTTGAGACCTAGCCTATCAACCATTGTCTTGCTAGCTGATGTGATTCTCCCTAGGAAAGGACTCTGAAAATCGGGGCTAGAGAACTCGGAATCGAATGAAATTTGAGCAGCTGATAGATTGGAGTGCGAGGAACGTGGTGGTGAGTTTTGAGCGGAATTGATCGAGGGGTTTATGAGATACGATGATAAACTCTCTGAGAGTCACTAGAACTGACGGAATGATGGGGGAGGAGAACGTGATGGTGATTAGGTAGAAGGGATTCAAATTCACAACGTGTAATGAAATCCCAGATTCGAAGAACGCATTCAAGGAATCGGCAATTGAGAGAAGAACTCGATTTTCTTTCAAAGAAAAGTGTTTGCTATTATTCAACACTAACTTTTACAGCAAGCTCTGGGGTTTAAATACAACCCTAAAACAGAACAGCATGTAGTTTTTTAAACCAAAAAAACAACATGTAGTTTGAAACTTAAATAAAACAACAAAGCGTTTAAAATAAAAACAACGAGGCGTCCCACTAATTAGTGCACCTCAAAATCTACTAAGTACAATACCAGATTGGTTTGTACATTATTCCCCTAATGGTAAGACTCCTAAGTAACTCGCCGTAGTGATTCCATCTGCCTCATTAAGAACCATGAAAGAAAACCCAATTGGGACAAAACTCTCTATGGGAAAAAGAGTACAGACTTCCTCACCTAAGTTACCTAGTTATATTACCAGGAGAAGCCTTCAAGTTGGAGATGTTGAAGAACTCTAAGAACTCTAAGATCACGTCCTCAGTGTTCTCCGTCGGTTCAGCACGAATTAGTAATTCACGGCCACTACGGAGTGTAATGGCGTTGGCGTGATACTCCTTAGGGTTTTGAACAGCTTTTCCAGGTAGCTGTCCGGTTTGTTTGTTGGTTTGTTGATGAAGATCCTTGTTGATTCTCCACATATTTGAGACGAGCATTGAGGGTCTCAAATTTGCAGTTGAGTTCATTATGTGAAGCATCGATCTTAGCATGTATTTCAACAAATTTTCGTGTTAATTCGGAAGCGCTGGCTGTCTGTCCCTTTAGTATCTGTTGCAAGATGTCCATCACTTCAGGTGTTTGTTGTGGTGGTTGGGTGTTGTATCCATGAGGTGGTTGGTGGTGTGTTTGCTGGTACTATTGTTTGGGTATGAATGGTTTTGGTTGTGGTTGCGGATGTGGTTTGGGTGGGTACACCTGGTCGTTTGGATTTGCTACATTTGTGTTTCTGTAGGAGAGGTTGGGGTTGGGTTTGTAGCTGTTGAATTGTCTGAAATTGTTGCTTTGGTTCTGTACGAAATTGACCTCTTCAACTTCGTCATCGTCTTCTTCAACCCGTTATGTTTCACCGACATGGTGTACTTGCTTATTGTGAGCTGAAAGTAGCTTGTCCAGTTTGTCTTGTATGGCTTTGAGCTCCTTCCTACTAACCATATCTGAATCTGTTACGCCTCTGGGAGTTCGATCATAGTCTTCACTATATTGGCCGTCTGCTTGAGCTAAATTCTCCACTAATTCCCATCCATCATCGACATCTTTATTCAGAAAATTCCCATTGCTGGCTGTGTCTAGGAACATGCGTATCTTGAGGATCACGCCTCTGTACTGAGAAGGGACTCAGTAGTGAAACCATGATGAGGACATTGTGATTGGTACATCTTGAATCGTTCCCAAGCCTCAGAGAATGTTTCGGAATGGTTTTGCTTAAAACCAGAGATGGAATTGCGAAGTTTCGCAGTTCTGGAATTGGAAAAGAATTTGCCTAGAAACGCTTCTTTGCAGGCGTCCCATGATGTGATAGACCCTTGTGGCAAGTGTTTTTCCCATAGATGTGCTTTGTCTCCAAGAGAGAAAGGAAACAATCGCAATTTCAGAGCATCCTCACTAACCCCGTTTATTTTTGTCAGACTGGTTAGTCTTTCAAATTCATCAAGATGATCTAGTGGGTCTTCAGAAGGTAAACCATGAAATTTACTGTTCTGAACCATGGAGATCATTCCACTCTTAATCTCAAAGTTATTGTTGGCGATGGCTGGTGGGACAATTCCATGGCGTTGAGTGTGGATACTGGGAGCATCACCGGCACCAATGTGTCTAACTCTCCTAGGACGAGTTCCTAGTTCAGTAGCTTGTACTTGTTCTTCCATGTTCACCTGATCCGTGTATTCTTCGTTCAATCTGTTCTATTGTTCTCGCAAGTATTCACGAGGCAAACGGTTTATTTTGTCAGAGTATGGAATGAGGTCTTCACTACCACGGGATCTGGTATTCATGCAAGTGATTTGTTTTGTCTGAAATGACACTCGAGCAGGTGGTGCTCGAGTGTAGTTATCGAGTGTTTATTGGTTCTGCTTGAGCTCTCTGGATACAGAAGAAAAATCAACGAGCTCGAGTTGTGTTGGTCGAGCTTGTTGATCGAGTGTACCTGAGAGCAAACGAAAAACAATAAACGATTTTAGAATAATAGTATAATAAAACTTAGTCTCAGAAAAGTGATTTTCCTAATTGTAGCTAACTAATCCTAGTTGGCAACGGCGGCGCCAATTTGATAAACAGGTTTTTGCGGTGTTTTCTCAAATACCAAACTGTCTATTTAATCAATTGCAGTACAGTATGGTTTCAATCCAATGGGAGAGTAACTAGCAATCAAGATATAATCTACTTATTCTAATCTAAGCTAAATTCGGTTTTAGCGAGTGGTTATCTATCCTAGGTGACAATGAAATCTTAAAGCAAAATGCTAAAAATGACACATGCAATCAGAATGTAAAAACACAGTATTAAAGCAATAGTAAAACTAATAATGAAGTGCAACAAGAAATCTCGACCTAAAGCAGAGTATTAAATTCACGAAAATTCAATAGAGGAAAAACGGGTTCTCGAGGATTAGGATCAATGATTAGGGTATTCCTAGGGGTTCTAGACTTATCTATCAACCTATTTAGATGACCTCTAAGCAAGGAATCACAAAGTAATCACATTCGCTCTCGCGCAATGGGACCTCTCCTAAAAGACAACCTGACTTGACTCTCGCCCAACGATTGGAAATTCAAGAGGCCTTAAGTATGGACCTTACAAAGCCTAATAACACCCTAGACAATCAATCTCTTGAGCTAGGAAGATGCTATCTTAATTTAAGCATGTTCAAGTGATTCCCCAAACGCCTCTCGGGGGGGATTCACCAAGAGATCGAATTTCAATTGATCAGAAAGAAACAAGCATTAAGAACACTTAAACTAAAGAGATCTAAGACCTTATTTAAACATAGACAAATCTAGAAATCCCTAAGTTTTCCCCTAATCTCACCCTTTCCTCAAGAACCCTAGACTAACTTACTCAGAATTCATGAAATAAAACATAGACTTAAAATCGAAAATCAATTGCATAAACTTAAGACTTAAAATCGTAAATTGCTAAAAGAAAGAACTCAAAATTTTGCTGGAAAAGATTGTATATTGAAAGTAGAAATTCTAGTACAATTTATAGATCAAAAGATCTTAAAGAAAAAGGAAAAATACTTAAAGAGAAAAAGGGAAAAATTCCCTTGAAAGAAAAATGGGAATTTCCTTTTAAAAGTTAAAAGGAAATTTCCCTAAGAAAGAAAAATAGAAAAGAACTAAAAGATAATTGGGCTTGCACAAAGGGGCTTTTGATGGGCCTTTTTCGCAGAGAAGCCCAAAGATTAAATCTTCGTCTAAAGTCTTAGTTCTGGTCCGTAAAGGCACTCGACCAAGTGATGGTCGAGTGTCATGCTCGAGTGTCGGAGACTCGAGTGACAAATCTTCTAGTTTGCATCTTGAACTTCAACCTTAGACCAGTCGATTCCTCATTGGTCTTCTTGTACTCCGAAATACTTCGTGATAAGCTCCAAAAAGTACCTAAAAGTCCCTTTTTATGCAATGTATGCAATGCCCGATACTAATAATGCAAATTATGCTAAAAGGAACCTAAAACAATGATAATAATGCAAGTATGAATGCAAAACATGCTAAATAATGGTCCTAAAATGTGGTAAAATGCAGACACATCACATCCTCTCCCACTTGAAAAGGATTTGACCTCAAATCCGAATTATCTCCAAAACAGCACAAGCTCGGATTCTAATTATGTGTTGCGTCTGGTGGTTCTTCTTTTATTAGAAAGCAGGAACTAAGGTCCTCGTGCTTATGTTCATCCAAGTCAGGTGGTTTGAATCGTTGGTCATCCTCTCTTCTTGTGCGTTTTAACACAGTTCTGGAACCCCTATTTCGGATTTCTTTCCTTAGGTACTTCCAGTTCCAAATCTTAAAATGATAGCTCAGTTGTCGCCTTGGTCCATAATCAACTTGATTTCTCCAAACTAGAATTCTCTTTGCCCTTGAACCCTTAACCTGTCTTTCCTTTACAAACACTAGGGAGACAACATCAAATGTGCGTTTGGAAGAGGTAATCAATTTCCTAAGATGATTCACTATGTTTTCATTGCCTAAAGCATCTAATGGCATTTTCGAATGGCTAAGTATAAGCTCATGATTTTTCAGTTCACAAGGTTCAATCAACAAGTTCATAAGCAAGTTATCTAATTTGAACCAAGTTCTAAACAATGCATATTTAGTCTTAGCTATGAAAATGTCAAACAAATGACTGCACAAAGAAACTCTTATAGCAGAACTAAAGTCATGCAAATCATCAACCATAATCCCTAGATGCAAAGAAAAACCTTCAGGTGTGAGTGGTTTAAAAGATGGAATAATTTTGTCAAAAACGGAACTTGAAACATTAAATTCCTTCACATATTCTAGTCCAAAACGGTTTTCTTCTCTAGCAGAAATAATCACAAACAAGTTAGGTTCATTCCCATCCAAACTAAATTTCTTACAGTGCTCTTTTGAGTTATCACAAGGAAGTGGCATAAGAACTGGTTCTTGAACAAAGTGTGGTTGCTGCTCTCTTTGATTTAGAGTTAAGCACCTTACGGATGTGGTTCCTTCAAGTCTATTGCACTCATTCATGCTACCTGGATTTTCCTAGGCACTTAAAGGCAAGATCAAGTGTATTATACTGGAAATTTCAACATTCAAAACAGATTGTTTGAAGCCACAAGTGAATATGATGTTATTCAAATACTGAATAGACTCATAAGCCAAATTAACCTGAGTGCCACGTAAGAGGTTTGAGAAATTTGAGCTTTAGATTGGCTATGTTGCTTAAGCTTGACCCCTTGATTTGATGTGTAAAGCTCGAGTTCCATTTTATCATCAACAGAATGTGAAACTCGATTCCATGACTCAGTCTCTACTAACTTCAGTGAAGCTTGTGAAGTTGTTTGTACTGAAAGTTGATTCCAACTTTTTGTGCTTGCTTGGACATTGGCATTTTCGTGCTCCAAAGTATGTCCTGCATCAACATCACTTGACAAGAACAAGTGCATGACACAAGAATTGGAGTTTTCTACACCTTCATTAAATTGCTTTGGTTCATACCTTGATTCATGTAATGGCTGAAAGGTTGACTTACCCTCCACATTTGCTTTAGTATCAACTGCTTGAAGAGTGACTTGTCTCTTCTTTTGGAGTTCCTTCAAAACCTCACGCAGTTCATGCTTCCACTTTTCGATGACCTCATTGTCCTTTTCTTTACTTGACTGCTTTTGAAACTCTTTGTCACGATCAGTTCTTGCTTTTTCCGATCAATGACAATCCTTTTCTTATGCACGTACTTCTTTCTTAACAACACCTTCAGCATTTTCCAAGTGGTGATAGTTGGTTCTTTGTGTCTTCGACGCTCAGCCTTTTCTTGAACCCACCACTTATAAGTTTCTCCAGAAAGTTGTTCGATGGCATAGACTAGTCTTTCCTCTTCTTTGATTCGGTTATAGCGAAACCAATTATCCATGTTTTCTTCCCACTCTAGATAGCTTCTTTTT